>JANHFL010006458.1:91224-102306 GCA_032468155.1 Oxyrhabdium leporinum | reverse complement strand
GCTCAGTTTCAACTTTCTTTACATATATATATATATATATATATAAAAAGAAAGTTGAAACTGAGCCAAAGAACTTCATACTTTTTTCAGGAGGAAATATTTTTGAAATCAAAAGTGGACAAAAGGTTGCCTTTGCTTTAAACTTGATTTTTAATTTTATATCGCTACATCTTAATTTTCCCAAGTTCTCCTGGGCTACCTCATTGTGGTGGAGGTTGTTCCTGGGAGGGATAACAAAGAACACCAAGAGCATATGTCAAGAGTATACTGTATATTCTCAGCAGGGTCACCCAAGGTGTGAAGGTCATCCCAGATGCCCAGGAAAAGCAAGCAGCAGCAATATAGAAAGATGCCATAAGTAAACAGTCACTTTGGTGACCATGGCAAAAGCATCAACTCATATTTTTACAGTTTTATGGTTTAGTTCACCCTTTTCCTGAGTTGCCTAGAGTTTTATATTAGGATGGGTAGCCATACAAATCTTTTAAATAAAAACTTGCAGGGGAATGCAATGGTAAACCACTCCTGTACCAGTAGTCCTTAACTTACAACAGATAGTTTGGTGACTGTTCAAAGTAACAACAGCACTGAAAAATAAGACTATTTTTCATAGTTACGACCTTTGCAGCATCCCCATGATCATGTGATCAAATTTCAGAGGCTTGGCAACTGGTTCATATTTATGACCTTTGCTGTGTCCCAGGGTCATATGATCACATTTTGCAACTTTCTGAGAAGCAAAGTCAATGGGAAAGCCAGATTCACTTAACAGCCTTGTTACTAATATTGTCAACTGCAGTGATTTATTTAACAACTGTGGCAAGAAAAGTTGTAAAATGAGGCAAAACTCACTTAACAAATGTCTCACTTAACAACAAATTTTGGGCTCAATTGTGAACTCCTTGTAATTATTGAATGGAATACCAAAGTTGGAAATATTAAGAAGAATAATGTAGTTATCATCAAATCAAATCCAGAGTCCTCACTTGAGGGGCATGGTTGATGGAGGCACTATTGGAAGATCTAAAAGACCAAATTAGGGACATGCCATGGGAAAAAAATCTATCCATGTGGTCCTTAACATTTGATGGCATATAATCAAATCACATCCTAACCTCTTCACTTAATTTCTCCATTGATCTAACACAGGGATAGAGATCCTGTTTGGACTTTGAAATTTTGGGAATATGCTTTGGGTGCTTTCATTAGAAGGCTGTCATGAATCATCTTTAAAAAGCAATGACATAGTAATCACAAATACACATTTATAATTAAACTAGTGAAGTATTTCCTGCCACAATACCTAAATTCCTTTAAATTGTTTACAAGCCCTGCTTGTTCTTGCCTTCTTAAAACAATTTTCCTCTTGCAGGGACTAAGCCAAACTAAAATACCAAGTTACATCTACTTTTATTAGACTATATGTTTAAAAAGAATTTGCTTTATAGCGATGTTGTTGTTTTACTAGTAGTTGAGGAGGGGAACATACTGATTGCTTTAGCCAATGCTTTTACTCTAACATATATTTTTAAAAATCAATAGTAAAATTCACTGGGAATGCTTCTTTTGACACTATATCCTAAAAAAATTAGCCTGTATCAGCTGAGTAATAAAATAAAATAGAACCTATGAAATGTTCAATTAAAATGAGCGTCTGTAACTTATTTTATTTGTTCATAAGTAGAGAAGAGATAAGCTCGTTCACTGATACCAAAGTAGGAACCATTTTGGTACTAAGTAAATTTCCCTGGAAAAGGCATCTATGCTTGAATGCAAAGGTTTGGGCACTCTTAGTCAAGTGTAAGTGAATAGCACTTGACTTAAGTTTCTTTAAGTTATTCAGGTGGCAGTTAAACATAACATCTTTCTCCAAATTTGAATGCATACTTATACATAATCAATGAAGAAACTAACGCTGAAAAGAAGTTGAAGATTTTAATAAGACAAACATCTGAAATACACCGTCAAATCAACAATGAAGCACTTACTTAACAGAGAAGAAAGTAAATAATGGAATGACTTTCATAATTCCCAGACTGGAATATTATTAAAAACCTGTACAGAAATCTCAAACATGTAGTGAATACAAGATGTTCTAAGTACATGAATGGGTGTTTAAATCGTCCATATTTTTGTTTTCTTATTTTGAATCTGCAAATCTCCTGTTTCTGTTTAGTCCTAGGTTGTTCAACAGAAAGGCATTGAAGGCAAAACTGGAAGAGGACACCTCATGTTTTAGAAAGACTTCAAAATAGTTTAACAATGAAGAGCAAGCAAACAATATGTTTTTTTCCTTAAATCATTTGATATTTTAACTATTTAAAGGCTGTCCTTATATTTGCCAGAAAAAAAGAATTCTAATATATAGTCAGCTAAATGTTGATTACCAAAAGAAGATGAGAAAAAAATCTGGATGTTAGTGTTTTTGTTTCTTTCAGGGGCGGAATTTGGCAGATTTGCGTCGAAGCCAAACTAGAGGGACTTTCACAATTAGTACAACATTGCGTCTTGGGAAGCAAATTCTGGAATCTATTGAGAGCATTCATTTGGTGGGATTTTTACACAGAGATATTAAACCAGTAAGTTTCTCCATATATCAAAACCAAGAATTTGCTTGAAGTTGTAATTGTTTACATAGCACAGCAGCTTATTAGATCTAAATAAATCTGATCTGAAACTATAAAGATATCTGCACCTATTTTAAAAACTAATATGTAATTGTTTATCAGTTTAATCACTTTTCAGTTAATATTATCTCAACATCTGAAATTATTTTGTCTAATAATTGCTATGAGCCTAAAAACATGTTCTTAATATAAAAAAGCTAAAGATAATTGCCTCAACTACTGAGACTGTGTTAAAAAAATTCTTCAGTGGAGTCAGCAAATTCTGCAGAGGATGTCTCCCACTTGACTCAGGGACAGGGCTAGAAATTATTTCTGGCATACCTTCCTGTATAAAAAGATATCACCTCTCCCACATTTGACCCTGTCTTGTCCTGAAGAGCATGCAAGCTCATCGATTCTTCCAAGGACTTTCTCATTCTAGAGATCTTCCATTGTTTTTTTTTAGCTTCATTCTTTTCGTTCTTTTCTCTTACTAAACACCTGATAAAATGATAAACAAACTCACGAACAGCGTCCCTTGATTGGCTGGTCCCCATATAGGTATCAACTTGTTCTCTTCCCCAGAGATGCCAGCTACACTGCAGCTGTGGAGTCACTGACCATAAGCCTTGCAACTACAGGAAGGTCTGTTGCCACTCCTCCAGGGAGCCAGATCACCCTTGTACAAAAGATTATTGAAGCTTACAGAGTGATTTGTCCCATTTACTGAGGGAGCATCTCCCATGGCTTTCTGCTCCCTGAAGATTGTCAGAGGCCAAATCAGCCTCTCTGGATTAGGCCATGCTAATGACCACTCACCCCTCTCGAAAGCCCATTCCCAACTGAATTGAACTGTGCAGAGAGGGAAATGGGGTGGGGGGGGGAGAGGAAACAGCATTGTTCCATTTCCCTCCTCCCCCTTTCTCCTCTGAAACAACCTCTGTGGACTCTTATCCAGACTTCTAACACAAGGAGAAGAGCTAGACAATCAAGGGAAAGATGGGCTAGTGAAACCCGACCTCACTTGCTTTTGCACATGAATCAGAGAATTCCCTGCAGGACGAGTCAGAGACAGAAGAAGAGAGCTATCCCTGGAATAGGAAAATCAACAGTCAGTCTCCAAATCCATCAGGACTTTAAAAAACAGACTTCCATAGCTTCTTAAAAAAAGTCTGCAAATTCCAGATCTCAGTGAACCAGAATATTCTGGCCTCACAGAACCTAGTGGGTCTGTAACCAACATAGATGTTCTGTATAGCTAGTAAATCTATCTCAACAAGTTCTAAGATTCTATTATAGAAAATTTGGCACAAAGTGCATGACAACTGAGCCATTAGGGCAGGGGTCCCCAACCTCTGGTCTGTGAGACTGAGTGGCTTTGGATATATAGAGCTGCAGCTTCTGGGACCTTAACATCTTCAGTTTTGGATGGGGTCATACTGCCCCAGACAGACCCAATGTGCAACTTGGGAGTTCTTCTGAACTGTTTGATGGGCAGATGGCAGTTGTGGCTAGAAGAGACTGTGCAATTTCATATTGTGTGCCAGCTATGGCCTTTCATGGATCAGGAGTCCCTATGCTCAATCACTCAAGTTCTGGTCATCTCCCAGTTGGATTATTGCAATATACTGATGTATAAGAGAGCCAAGAGTCAGGACATGAACTTTCATCATCAAGAATTGTCCAAGCTTTGTATAAAACTCTTTCAATAAAAAAAAACAAAAACAAAAAAAAAAGAATTGTCCAAGGACACTTTCCCAAATTATAGCTATATCCTTGACAAGACTGATGCTGGTCAAAGTCCAACACTTTTAAGTTATAAAATAAGAAATGAAAAAGGAGCTCTGTGTGTAAACAGGAACAACTGTGTTGGGGATGTGCATGTAGAGCCTTTCCATTGTATAGATTGCCAGTTTGTTTACTGTTGTTTTGCCTGCTGCTTCTCTTGCTGTCTTTCTGTCATTGAAAATCTTTCTGAAAAAGCTCCAAGACAACTTTTCATAAATCTGATTACTAATTTAGATAACTTATCTGCTTACATTGGAAATCATGTTGATTTCTAATTAGCTGTGATGAAACTGGGAAATTTATGAGGGCAACAATTGTATTCAAGCTTTGATTCAGTCTATATTAAAACTGTTGTTCCTAAACCCTTTAACTGGGTGAAATGATGTATCATAGGGCAACTATTTTTAAACCAAGGTACCTCAAATGAGCTATCTTAGAGAATGTATCCAAAATCCAGGACCCAAGACCCCTATGGAATTGAAATTTAACAAATTTTATAAACCATTTTATGACAAAAATGATCATAAAACAGTTTATGACATAATAGAAATGTGGTAAAACATTTTCCGTACCGATTATTGACAGTGCTGTTCAGCATGGGCTATTGTCAAGGCAGACATATCTCTGAATGTATTCCAACTTTTCCAGTGAAAGCACAACATTAGACATTCTGTAATTGTTGGAGGCATTGAGGAATCTGCTAAGGAAATATCTCTCGAAGGATGATTAAATTGGTCATGAGTTGTCTAATAAATCTATTAAATTATTGTACTGAGTATCACTTCCTTCTATGCTGATTGTACCTATTGGGAACAAAGATTCTGAGAGAAGAGAGAAAAACTTCTCTATTATCTCCCCCAAGATATAGGATAATATAGCTCTCCTTTATTTTCAACCTTTGTAAAAAAAAATTTCTTCTACTGAATAATTTCTGGC
Organism: Oxyrhabdium leporinum; assembly: GCA_032468155.1. Taxonomy (NCBI): domain Eukaryota; kingdom Metazoa; phylum Chordata; class Lepidosauria; order Squamata; family Cyclocoridae; genus Oxyrhabdium; species Oxyrhabdium leporinum. The sequence continues at coordinate 96,976 of JANHFL010006458.1, read as the reverse complement.
TTGTCATTCTGAAACTGGAAAAGGAGATATCTCCTCCCACAGGAAGCAACTGATAATTCTTTCTAGCCTTTGTCATTGGATCCCATGGGGATAGAAAAATGTTGTAACCCTTTCAATAGATCACTCTCACTTTTCCTCAAGCTGGGCGGACTAACTATTGTTTCTAATCAGTGAGCCTGGCTGAATACTTTCCTTTTAACAATAAAATTGTGGTATCAAAACAATTGCATTTTTAAAAAATACATTATATTTTTAGCTGAGTGTATGCATCATATTAATACAGAAGCAACAATAATAATCTGTGATATCCAATGAATTCACCAACTATTTTTCTAAATAGGTACAACTGAAATATATGAAATGAAAGCTGATGCTATATTGTTTCATCTCTACAATGTACACTTTTTTCTTTTTTTTTTCTTTTTAGTCTAATTTTGCTATGGGACGCTTTCCTAGTACTTGGAGGAAGTGCTATATGCTGGATTTTGGCTTGGCACGTCAGTTTACAAACTCATGTGGGGATGTCAGACCAGTAAGGAATTGTAATCAAACTTTCAAAATAAATAATGCCTAATTCAGTGTGGTAATGTGACTAACAGTATGAATTATTCAATGAATACGTTTTTCAGGATGGTTTTGAAAAAATAAAGTTTATAATATATAATTGTGGCAGTACTGTAAAGAAAAAAATGTAATCATATTCTAATTTTATTGTGAGGTATTGTCAAACCTTAGCTTCGGAATACTTTGTTTAGGAGGAGAAACAGATTTCACCTGATAAATACAAATTAATGTATTTTTATTACATGGGGTTTTAAAGCAAAATTGGTAATGATCTTACAAGGTTTTGGCATTCATTTCAATATGTGGATACCAAGGAAATGGATAGGGTTAGCATTAGGTTAGCCACCTGTGATCTGACTACCTGCTCTGCCTCTAGTTCTTTTGGAATATATGTGCACAGATATTTAGATTAGGTTATTCTTTTGGGGGTCAGGGAGGAGGAACATGCTGACTGCCTTGAAAGAAGCAGTGTTGTGTCTCTTCATAAATAAGCTCTCCATTGGTCCAACCATCTTGGACAATATTGCCCATTCTGGGGGCCATGTCAAAATAGGACTACTTCCAGAGTGAATCACACCATTCTGAATCCAGCCCTCAGATTGAATCAAGTGTCCCTGCATACTTCACTGCAGAGTCACTTGATTGAGCTGGGTGGCTATAGAAATTGAATGAATAAATGAATGAATGATAAATAAATAGTTCTAATAAGAACTTATTTAGTTATTTCTAAGAATGAAGGGAATATGTAAAAATTAATTCAGATTCTTCTTTTCCTTCCATGGTTATAGATTTGAAGTGACTTTGAGATATTCTCTAGTTTTGTTAGGGAAAAACATCTTCCAATATCTTGACAGTCTTCCAAACCAGAATTTGGATTCTGATTTTCACCAGCTACAAATTCTTTTGTAAATGCAGTTTTCCATCTGCTTCAGTTAATTCCATTCTGTCTTTATCAGAATCTTGGACAAAACTTAACTCAAAAGTTGCGAAATATCCCTGAATTTCTCTGAGTAGAAACATTAAAGTTTCTTTTCATTTGACAGACAAATTGTCAGGTAGAAGGTGAAAGGGAAAAAATAAAACAGTAGAAACAGTTATTGAACTGACTGATTCAGATGATTGGAAATGGTCATCAATTTAATTGAGATTAACAATTCCTGATGCTGTGCTCTGAGATAAATATAATGGACATTAAAAAGGCCTTTTATATACACTGGACAAGGTTTCATTTCTGGCAGGAATAGGGCTAGGGTTCCCAAAATTTCTGCTCCAAGAATCCTTTATTTTCAGCCTTTTCCAAGGATTTCAGAATAAAACTGGCCACATTTCATTAAGTTTGTTCATTTGGATAAATAAAGGGTTCTTTAACTGATTATGTTTCAAAATTGATGTAGATAAACAATTCTCAAACATTTTAGTCTCAAGACCCCTTTTGCATTCTTCAAAATGATTGAGCACCCCAAAGAGGTTTAGTTATGTGGTTTGTATCTAAGGTCACCTCACTTATAATTTTTAAAAACATCTATCATTTGGATCTGGATAACTGAGGCACTTCCTTCTCCCAAAAAGATGTTAGGATGGGCTTGCTACAAGTGCCCTTGATTAGAGACTGCCATCTTGGAAACCATATAAGAATGCATCTGTCAGTTGCCACCTCCCAATGTATGAGCAGACCATTCCCTACTGGTGTTTAGGAAGCTGCTAAAAAGTGTTTGTTCATTAAAGATAAGGAACCTGCACTGTTTTAATTGCCTTTTGGTCATGAGATTAACCTATTTATTACTATAATTGTTTTTATTCATGACTTCTGCTCCATAAAAATATTCGTAACTGTTGCTTTTTAAGATTTAATATAAGTATTAATCCGTTATGAATTGAAAAATTGATGCCACACAAGAGTTGCTATATTAAATTACACAATATTACTGTTTTGTTAATATATAGTGTTATTACAAGTTTTTAAAGAAATGTTAATAGTAATGCTCCTAAAGTCTAGTATTCTTAAATATTTTTTTAAAAAAAATATTACAATTGCCTACAGTGAGCCTCCATCAGTTCTGGCTCCCATCCACTAAGGTTTTTTGGGTGGAAGTGTCAAACAGTTTGAAAAAAAAATTGCCAACCTGTTGTGGGTTCTGTGATACATTGGATGCTCAGTTGGAAGCCCAGTTTGCATCTTAAGATGTTAAGTTGAGCCATGGTGGCACAGTGGTTAGAATGCAGTATTGCAGGCTACTTCTGCTGATTGCTGGCTGTCAGCAGTTCGGCAGTTCGAGTTTCACTGGTTCAAGGTTGATTCAGCCTTCCATCCTTCCGAGGTCAGTAAAATGAGGATCCAGATTGTTGGGGGCAATATGCTGACACGGCAAAGCACTGTGAAGCGGTATATAAGTCTTAAGTACTGTTGCTCTTAAATGTTTCTGAGTATCAAATTTTGTCTACCAAATCTTCAAGCAAGCTTTTGATTAGAATGAAGCAATATAAACATAATTTTGTAATATTGTGCTTCTATTTTATTTACCTTTGTAGCTGTGGAAATTTTGATGTGTATTGTGTGTACTTTTCAAAAATAAACAAACTACTCTGCTCAATGTAACCCTGATTAAAAGTGTAGTTGGTGGCTGTGGCTGGCAAAACTGCCAGTGCAAACATTTTATCTTCAGAATTGATAAATATTGTATTCCAGTGTTTATCAACCTTGGAAACTCTGAGATGTATGGGTTTCAACTCCCAGAATTCCCAACCCTGGGAGTTGAAGTCCATATTCTAAAAATTGCCCAGATTGAGAAACACTACTGTATACCATTGTGTAGGCCTAAATTTGTTCTCTTACTCATGCCCATTTGGATTCACTTTGCCAGGGTCATTTTAGATGTCTGTTTGGAGTTTCATCTCCCAGAGCTTCTCAGTAAACCATAGAAGCCCCCTAGTATTGGCAGACAGGGAGAGGCCACCTGAGAGCTATTCTGTTGAGGTGTTTTGTCACCTTTGTATCAGACCCTCACTCTGCAGATCTCCTGGTAATAGATTTGATACATAAGATGCCGTAATACTCTGCTGTGTAAAAAAAGAAAAGTCGCAAACAGTAAAATAACATCTGATTAAGTAATTTTTTTGTAAGTTACTTAAAATGTGATCAAGATATGTATGTTTATCTTCTTAAATTCTACTTATATTAGAGGTAGTTCTTCACTGATTGCTTAGCAACTGTTCACAGTTATACCAATTTGAAAAAGGGGACTTACAACCCAAAATCAAAGTTCTGATGGTCAGCTTCCCTTCCCACAGTCATGTGACTGGATTTTGGGCAGTTAGCCACATGATTGCATTTATTACCATTTGCAGTGTCCCACGGTCACCTGTGTTTTACGGTGGTTTTGCTAAAAATGGCACTTCCAATTTTTTGACAAAACCATGCCCACAGTGAACCACTCTTAATGATTGTGGCATTTGCTTAATGACCACAGCATTCACTTAACGATCACCATAGGGGCTTTATGAATGCCATGTTCATTTAACAAATGCTGCAAAAAAGGTTGTAACATTTCACAATCATTACAACATACAGCTGTAATGGGCAGGCTTCATTATGGTCATATGTCAAGGACTGTCTTGTAGCAGAATCATCACAGTATGTTAAAGGAGTGCATTATCAGCAGAGGGAAAACGTCAGATGATCAAAATTGTTTGTATCAGCTTTTTTATAAATAGTCAATATTTACTGATTTACTCTGGAATATGGACTCTTTTTTTTTCTTTCCCTTCTTACATTGATAGCCCCGAGCTGTTGCCGGTTTTAGAGGTACAGTGCGGTATGCATCAGTCAATGCTCACAGAAATAGAGTGAGTATGATCATTTACATTAACCTGAATATTTAATAACTGAAAACTATGCATGAAGTGTCTGTCATAACTCCTCCTTTTTCTATATTTTAAAGATGCTATATAAGAACCAAAACATAACTGGCATGTCCTCAACTTGTCCGACTATTGCCATATTTTATGCTGAAATCATAGTTCATTAACACGTTTAGATGGATCTTTACTGGTTAAGTGTGCATAAATTAAATATATTTCCAGCTTTTGGAATCAATCAATGTAAAAACCTATGGGATTTCATGTACATAAGGATAATGAAAATAATTATGATAAAATATTGAAAAAACACATTTTGCCCCCAGCCCAGCACTGAGATGCTAATATGTCTAAACTACCAAAAATATTTAGGGTTTTTTGTTTATTACTTTGCTTATTTTGGTTGTGGGGCAAAGATGAAGAATTTTGAGCAATCCGGGTAATTTTTTGCCATTGTTTTTGTTCATAAGATTAATTTCAAAGCCTTTCCCCCTACTTTTTGTCAACCCTGTTTATGTATGTATTTTTTAAAAATGTATTTGATGCAATGTATGTTTGTGTGTTTATGAATAAATACATAAATTAAAATTTAAAAGAAATTTAAAAAATTAAAAAATGGATTGGTCAGGATACTCTGAACTCAGCATCAGCGTTGGAAATATACTAGAGATCCAGTAGAGCAGTGATTCTCAACCTGTGGTCTCCCTAGGGGAGGCCCCGTGATGTCATCACAGGGAGTCCATGAAGGCTTGAAGAAATGTTATGATTTAAAACTTAAGTCTTGGGGGTCCATGGTCATGATCTGTATTTAAAGTGGAACTTGTTTTAGTGAATTATCTTTAAATCTACAAAATTTCTCTACTACCTCCATTGTACCAGTATCTCAGTACTATCAGGGTCTGAGCAGATAGGATTAACAGTTCAGTCTTATCAGTGAGGAAGTATGTGATTTTGATGCAGTCTCATTTCAATTAAATCAGTCTTGTCTTGTCTTGTCTTGTCTTGCATTTCCTGATCCATCGTCCTTTACTAATAGAAGTAAACAGGTTTATTCAAAGAACCACAGAGATAACTATCTTGTTTTTCTTCTCAGGCCTGATGAATTCCCTCTTTGCATAGCTTGTGTACTATTATTGGAGTGGCATTAAATTTTTATTTATGTGTATCATTATTCACATATTCAAATAAGCAATATGTCAGGGATCCAAGTAACAGCCCAAATGGAATCAAAACTCCAAGGCCAAAGGCTTCCTCAAAGTACAGGTTTATTAGGCATGTCATATTTGCACAGCTGATGAAAACCCGACTCTGAAGTCCCCCCAGTTTTCCCCAC
>JANHFL010006458.1:60081-91124 GCA_032468155.1 Oxyrhabdium leporinum | reverse complement strand
CCTTCCCTTTTCCACAGCTCCATCCAGCCTCGCTATGGCAACCCTGAAGATGCTTAAAGATGGCTCCAGGGTTGATAACAATATTTCTATCGATACAGTTTGGTATTCTGACATTGGATGATATTGGATAGGAGTGCAAAATACAGAAGATCAACATGCAGGTTTCTTTTTTTCTGTAGGAGATGGGACGTCATGATGATCTTTGGTCTTTGTTTTACATGTTGGTGGAGTTCGTTGTTGGACAACTGCCCTGGAGGAAAATTAAAGACAAGGTACGTTCAGAAATATAGCAATTGAGATATCTTGAGGATTAACAGTTTAAGGTATCTGATAATTTATTCGTTACTTAGCATACATGATAAGTTATTTTCATTGGAATTTCATATGGTGAATGACTTAATACTTATCTGCTTTTAGGAGCAAGTAGGCTCTATAAAAGAGAGGTATGATCACCGTCTGATGCTGAAACATCTTCCTCAAGAGTTTAACATCTTTCTAGACCACATTTCTTCTTTAGACTATTTTACTAAACCTGACTACCAGGTATGATTTCTGTGCTATGACTTACAAATGACTTAAAACAATGTTAAATTCATGGTATATTAAAAGTGTCTGCCATTCCTCATTCAATCCTAATTTGAATATTGGCTTTCTATTTTTATATTTCTAGTTAGTTTTAATTTTTATATTTCTATTTAATATTTTATCTTTTTTTTGTTTTGAGAGGTTTTCCACCTTAGAATCATAGTATAAATCTCTAATCAATAATCCAGACAAAATGTATATTATCAGAAGTAAATCCGAACTGTAACAAACGGAGTGAGTTGCTTTCCTAGTATTGAGTTGCTGTCTTACCTGTCATTATAATAGCATGTACTTGGCTGCTTATTGAAGCAGGTATATAGAAAGATAGAGGGTGAGAAGGGGTGAAAATAGTTGCACAAAAGAATTTTCTTAGAAATTCAGTTTAGTTTTTTTTAATCTTGGAGGAAAATTATTTGAAGTTCATATTATATTCCTGATACTCATAGGATATTTAAATCTCCAATACTTCTCCTATTACCTGGATATACAGTAGCTAGAATTCTTATAAGCAGTATCAAGAAATTTATAGATGAGGCTATGAGTTATTTAGAAGAATAATTGTATTTAATGTTATCTAATAATAAATGTACTATGAAGATCGTGTATAAAGGTCTTCTTTCAGACAATGTCAGAACAGTTTTCAATTTTCAAAAAGTTGTTTGAAGAAATAATTGACACTAAATATAATTCCTTTCTTTGTTTTTATAGCTTCTCATGTCCGTTTTTGATAACAGTATGAAGAATTTTGGGGTGACAGAGAGTGATCTGTTTGACTGGGAAAAGAGTGGGGCTGATGGTTCTCTCACTACTACCACCACTTCAGCTACTCCTCAACTGCATACTCGACTGACCCCAGCTGCTATAGGGTATTTTGAATAATTTCTTTGGATGTTATATGAATTAGCATTTTGAGTTATAAGTGCTTCTTCGTGGATGATAGGATTGCAATTATTATGGAAACAGATACTCCTTTATATTAAGATGCTGAAAAATCTTAAACACTTAATATAAGATTATCAATCTCATGTTAAGATCAAGCATCTAAGATTAAATTCATGTATTTCAGATTGCTTGATGGATCCAGATTCAATATTCTATGTCAGATATTTAGAATGGTACCTTGTAATAACTTGCATTTGGTCACGTTGAGTAATAAGATGATAGATGAGAAGAGAAGGGTCATCTCCAAATTGCTGTCTTTCAGAGGTGTCAGGAAATATTCATTCATAATATAGCCAGGTTGAAAACAGTTTGAATGGTATGATGTAATTAGAAAGAAATTCAAAACAGGCAATCTTTATTACACAATTCATTCTAAAGGTTATTACTTGGTGGGGGAAACCAGAGGCAAAAGTGATAGAATAGTATCATCTCTTCTGTTCCTTATCCTAATGGGGTAGCATGCTGGCTGTAAATTATGATACCTTCATAAGCAAATGGAAACCTAGAAATTAGGGAAGATTGTTTTAGCATTACTGAAGCTACTATGGAATTTCTAAATTTCAAAATGCATTTAAAATTTTGCTTTCGACAATCCTTCTGATCTTTTTGGTTCAATTAAAATGAATGCCTATTTATTGTTTTCCAAATTAGTACTTAAGAATATAGTATTAACCTTCTAATCTTGTTTTCCTATGTGATATGACTGAGGAAGAATCAGAAGCATGCATAAACAAAGAGATAACGCAAGTGAAGTGATAGGCAAGATAGTATCAGAACTAGATCACTGGGGTCTTTAGAACCTTGCAGTTTACATTAAAGAATAATTCAAAAATTGGGAAAAGCATCAAAAATTGGGAAATGCATGTTTGCAAGACCTACAGATTTTAGAAGACTATTGATATAATATTGTCCACAGCACTTGGTTAGAGATTATACCTGGTGCCATATAGGATGACATCTAATTAAAGACATGGTTTGTTGATCAGTTGATCTTCTAGACAATTCTGCATATGCATAAGAAATTTGTTCTTGACATTTCTGTGTGTCTGACTGTAGGTGTGCATGAATATAGACTGCTTGGAGATGTTTAATACCACGTCCTGAATTCCTGGTAGACAGGATTAATGACTGCTTTCCTTATGAAGCCAATTCTTCCTCTTTTAGAAGAGGATGAGTAAGAACCATAACTCTGCATTCTGACATCTAAGGCAGAGAGGAAAATAGTAAGTGTCAGTTTAGAAAAGAAACTGGAACATCTTTAGTATTAATTTTCACTTTTTTATATGTAGAATTGCCAATGCTACGCCAATACCAGGAGATTTATTACGAGAGAATACAGATGAAGTATTTCCTGATGAACAGCTCAGTGATGGTGAGAATGGTATCCCTATTGGAATCTCACCAGAGAAGTTACCAGAGTCCCCTGGACATCGTCTTCAGGAAAAGGATGTGTGGGAAGAAATGGATGCTAACAGGAATAAGATTAAATTGGGCATACATAAAGTAAGTGTTGCAGTTGAATAAACAATAGCATTTACTTTTTCTCATGTTAACATGTAAATATACATCTTATTTGTCCAGCAGTGATTAATCCGGTATCTATAGAAAATGAATAAACAGAGTATGATGAACAAAACCATTTAATTTGTCCCTGATGTATGAGAGAGAGACAGACAGACAGACAGAAAACTTTCGTTTCTAGTTGTTAATAGTGCTGCTGAAACTATATAGAATAATATTGATCTCTTTCTAAAAATTTTGAATGTTTCAATTAATTTCTTAAGAGAATGATGAAATGGCTTTGTCTTCATGTATGCCAGTAGTCTTATAGTGCTAATCAGAATATTTGGTTAAGAATTTTAATATCAGTGAATATTTCACTACAAGTACAGGTAATGCTTGACTAATGATTGGTAAGCAACACCCAAACAGATGAGATGCAACATGAGGTTAGAGTTGAAACACACACACACGCACAGATGACTGTTGTTCAGTCATGTCTGATTCTCAAAGACTGCTTGGAAATGTTGCTGCAGTTTTCCTGGCAAGGTTTTTCAGGAGTGGTTAGCCAATGTCTGTTTCCCAGGGCTGAGAGAGAGTGACAAGCCCAAGGTCACCCAGCTCATTCAAGAATGAGAGAAAATGGGAATTACAATGATAATGAAATGTAGCAGGTTAGAGCAACAAAAAGCAGAATGTTGAAGAAAATAGGCACAGGAAGGAAATTTAGGAGTAGGAAGTTAGGAAGGCTACATGAGCTCATGGAAATTGGGTGAACAGATCTACTGAAGTTAGGTGAGCTAGTGGTCAAACTCGATACTGGTATAAAATAACTGTTTAGTTGTGTTTCTAAATCTTCAGAAGGTTTTGCAATAACAGTAAAATTTTTCAAACAGAGTGAGCGTGCCAGAACTATTTTTAAAATCACATTTGGAAAATACTTTATATAAAAATTATCTTACATTCAAGTATTTTGATAAGATTGGAATGTTATCCTTATGTTAATTTATTTTTTATATTGTGACACTCCTTTATAGGCTACTACAGAAGAAGAAAACAGTCACGGGCCAATGAATGGAATGTTTAATGCACCAAGCCTTGGTTCTCCAATTAGAGTCCGTTCAGAGACCACACAGCTAGATCGGGATGTTCCTCTGGTACGAAAGTTACGATCAATCCACAGTTTTGAACTGGAGAAGCGCCTGACTTTGGAGTCAAAGCCAGATGCAGACAAATTTCTGGAAATCTGGTAAGTAATGATTTGTTTTAGGCAGATTTTCCTTTGCAGCTGCTTGGTTTGGTTTTGTCTATATGGGTACGTGTGTATGTAATTCTCCACTGTTGTTTAATTAGGATATCTGCAGTAACTAATTAGAATTAGTAATGAAAATGTAGATGATAAGAAATGAAAAAAAGTGTTTTGTTCATATAAAAAGCCAACCTGCCATTTTGGAATGGGTTGCTGAACGCTCAGGCATAGAAGACATATAAATGACTCCACAAAAAAGGTGCCAGGCTTTGAACTATCATATCAACAATGGACAATCCTGAATAGAATTTGCACCTCACACAGTATCTGTCGGAACTCTCTTTATAAATGGGGCATAGTACCATCCCCGCAGTGTGACTGCGGGATCCCACATCAAACTATAGATCACATTGTGACTGGCTGTAAGCTGAGGACATATACCAGTCTAATATCTGATTTTTTAATATAAATGATGCTGCGCTTCAATGGTTAGATGGCTTAGAAATTGATATTTTTTACATTTGTATTTTATTGTGTTTTACTAATCTAAGTGAAATGTTAATATATATATTATGATATGCCATATGCTAATAAATAAATAAATTTTGCAAATGCTTAAAATACACAGAAATGTCCTACAAAACATGGATGCAAGAAACATTTTTCCATGGACAAATAGTATCGTATGTATTTTATTTCCATGGATAACTAGGACCACCTATTTTTTTCTAAAACGTCCAAGTTTTTTGAAAATATGTCTATTTAGATGATTCTGCTTTGTATTGCGGATTCTGCTTTATATTGCTCAAATACTACAAATACACTGATATATATATATATATATATATTTCTTTTTATCATTCCCTAGCATGGAAAAAAAGAAAAGAGATCTTAATGGTGGCAAAGAACCTGTGATTCCAGCTTCTCAGAAAACACGTGTTCCCACTGCTTCTTCCTGTCAGGAACACGTCTGGCATTATGATGAAGAGTATCTGCCTGAAGCTTCCAAGCTGGCTTCAGGTCCATCTCCAGAACAGGGTGATGGGGGTGTTAGCAACGGATATGTCGCTGTCAATTTGAATTCCTGCCAGCAGGAGGTAGATTCTAAGGAATGGGTGATTGTTGATAAAGAGCAGGACCTTCAGGATTTCAGAACTAATGGTGCTACAGGGCATAAAACAACTGGAAGTCCTTCTGATGAAGAACCTGAGGTACTCCAGGATTTTGAAGAGTCCCCCCAAGAGGATAAACTTGGACTTCAAACCAAGCATACACCTGATGGAGCAGCACTTAATTTAGGTGCTGAATGTTGTGGAATTGCAGCTTCTGAACAGTTTATAGATCAACTAGATCTCCCAGTTGGAATTGCTGGCCATGCTCTTGCTGTCACTCCCACAAGCCTAATGGAGGCACAAGCAGAAGGGGCTCTTACTCCAGTAAGTAAACTAACAGCCAAGAGTCTGTTGTAGTTCAGGCAAATTAAGAAATTGCTGACTGAAAACATGGCACTTGGATTACAATCAAAGCACTGTTTAGAGATGATAATCTGCTTTAGTTCTTTGAAAAGAGGGTGAAAATGTTCGTAACAGTTTTAGAAATACTTTCCAAATACTGTGCTAAAAATGCATTTTTGCAATACCCAGAAATCTTGCAACTGATTTTATTATTGTATACACCATTAATTATTTTAACAGAAATATCATGATACCAAAAAAGCACAATAACTATGATATTTAAACAATTAATTATTTGCATAGAATATTTTCATAGAGTACTTTTTAAAATATGAATTATAACCCAAAAGGAGGTAATGATTATTTCAGAAATGGAGAAAACTTATAGAGTGCGCACGCGAACTTACTCCATTTGAAGTCTTTATATTCAGATGCTATAACTGCTATTAAATATATGTTTTACTTTAATATATTCTAGAAAGGTTTAACTCTTACATGTAAAAATATAAATTGGTTTCACTGCCTGATACCTGAAAGTATTTTATTTGCCTGAAAATATACATGCCAAGAACCAGTCACTACAAATATCTTCCATCTTCTGGGCCATGTTATTTGAGCATCTTAACATTTTATTTCAGATTTTAGATTTTCCAAGAGAATGGTTCTGTTTTCTTTTTTGGCCAACATCATGGCTATTGCTGTTCTAGATTTTGTTCACCGTTTTTCTTTTATTCAAAATTCCTTTACTATTTTTGTTAAATATAGCAGATGCTTAAATACAATATATAATTGCAGTACATGCTATATATATCTATGGAGATTTTCAAACATCCAGGTTATGCTTGACCCACAGGTGCTTTTCCAAAAGGCAACTGGACTTCAGTTTCAACTGATTGGTGGGGAATGGAAGGATATATGATAAAGCTTTCGAAGAAAAAACCAAGAAAGTCCAGGTGCCTTTTGGAAAAGCACCTTTGGGAGTACATGGTTCAAAAAAAGAATAGCAGTGATTGAAAGTGGTATTTCTGAGCCTAAGAGTTGTTGCAAACATAGTTTGATCTGTGTCCAAACACTTAAGGATAGAAATCACGTTTGCTTCTTATCCTCTTGCACATATGCTTTTTCTGTAACACTCTTAATACTTATTATCACTAAATTGAAAAATACCTCTTATTACTAACACAATAAATTGATTCAACCATAAAACAAAACCATAATTTAGTGCTGCAAAAATATACCGTTTAAATATCCTTCTGCAGATAAGGATAATGTTCAAAATTCTTTATTTTCCTTTTGATAAATAACAGCTCTTTATGATATTTGAACTCACACTGAGATTAACTGAAACCAGGGTAGGGAAGTAGGAAGTGGTTCCTCTTTCAAGAATAGGCTGATCTGGGTTTTAGGTCTGGCATTATCCATGCTTCCAGGTCAGGGGAGAAGGAGCAGATGTTATCCTCTGTGAGATTCTATTGGCATTAAGAGGCGCTACTTTATAGATAACCAGATGTGAGACCTCCTTTATGCAGTTTGGCCCAAAGGGCTACTTGGCATTGCCACTTTTATACTACTTCCCATATTGAACAGTGGCATCTCTGCCAGGCTACTATCCTTATTGTTGAGATGACAAGAGTTCCCTAAGTTAGTACTATTGGAGAACTTTACTTTTACTTGGTCAGAAGTCTGGAGTAGCCTAGGACTATATGGCCAACAATGATTACCATAATCTTGATTCAATATATTGAGAATCTAATTGAGATAATTGTATCTGTAAGTCCTAAGGAAATGTGTAGAGCCCTCTGTTCTGTCAGTTCCATACTTTCTGGTTAGATCTCTGCACCTTATGATTAGTTAATATTGGCCTTGAATGGCAGGGGGTGGGATTCAAGCTGTTAACAATTCATTGAATAAAGGGGTAGTTTTCTCACTCTGAAAGATGTTGTGGCATGCATCCTTAAGAGGTCTTTGCTCAAGTCAACTTTTAAATAAATGTAGGCTTCTCCAATCTACCTTTTAGGAAAAGTTATATAGAAATGGGTGGTCTTAAAAGTAAATCCTGGAAAAATCAAATTATTTGGATCCCTGGCAAACAGGTTTCATCCATGGTACAGCACAGAAACTGCATTCTGTGATGCTTTAGAGTAATTGCAATTATAATGTTAGTGATTAAAAAATATATTAATGTAGTCAAATTGAGTAAATTATGTACTAAGAACGGGTTGCATGGAGGTGAACATGTAAAATAATTTATCATACAGCTTTATATCAAAGATAATTTATATATTCTACTTGTTACAGCTTTTAAAATACAATATATATTTGATTTTCTTACATAAGATAAAAATAAGAGTATATTTTTGTACTACATGTTTTGTACTACACGTTGTACTACACTGTGCTGTTTTAGAAAGTCTTCCTCAAAACAACCTGCAACTGTGGCATGAAAAAATCTATATAGTAAAAATATAACTTAAAAGTGAAAGCCACATAGTAGAAACATTAAAATAATTTCATATTTAAACACTTCTTGGTATACTGAAGCCCAGAAAAAGAAAGACAACTCAATCAGTTTTGCCTAGGAATGAATATGGAGATTTTACTGTTGATGTCTAATAATCAACAGTAATTATTACTGTTTTACTCTAATAATATCTTGAGTGAGTAAAATAAAATTTACTTACAAACTAAACATTTAATTATCCCCCTGCCCCCCTTTATCATAAAGATGAAAGGAGGAAAAAGAAAGCACGTTCAGATTTGCAAGACTCTGTTACTATTATTATTCAAATAAAAGTAGATTTAAGTCTACATAGCACCTGTTTTTCAGTGTGTTCTACTTAAGAAGTCTGATATTAACCTTATAAGGCAGAATATGCTTCCTTTGTCTTTATCTGAATTAAGGGGAGGTCTGGTTCAAACCACTTTCTTGTCCAGGGCTCAAACCTCATTCATTGATCATTGCCTTGGTAACAGATATTCTCTATCCTTCAAGGCCATCCTCTTTACTCACAATATTACTGCTCTAAGTTCCCATGCAGTTTGGATTTCCTGACTATGATTGTTCTATATATACCTACTAAAAAATTTTATCAACATAGTTGAGCAAACTACGCAATGTTTTAATTTTATAAAGACAGCTTAATTGTGTTGTAGGAGACAATATCCAAGGATCAAGTGCTGGGCATATCATACTAATCCATCTTTAGTGGCTACATTGAATCACACTAGTGCAAGCCAGTTTAAGAGAACCCACTTCTGGCTACTGTCTCAAAATATGTGTTACCTCTTCATTTTTGGTATGATTATCTGCCCTAGGCATCTTCTATCTTGAAATAGGCTTTGAAACCAACATTTCTGGCAGTTCTGTTCTATTCTAGCTTCCATATCCAAATCCTGATAGCTTTTTAAAGCTTGGCTTAGCTTCCCTTCTCTGATTTCTCAGAGACATAATGCATTGCCAGTTTGACCCAGATCTCCTTTCCCGCCCCCAAACTCATTATGTGGTGATTACATGTACGATCCTTAGTTGCAGTAGATCAAGTCTTTGCTGGATTGGAAACCTTAAATTCAGAAAGTTAATGAACTGAGACAGATTCCTTAGGTTTCCTAACCTTCCATGATACCATTCCAGGTTTCATGCTGTGTTTTGGAATTTTTATTGTGGCTTAAGAAGAGACTTTATTTTTGTCTGTAAAACTTTTATCTTGTTATAATCTTCATAATCTGATTAAAGGAATTTCTGTTTTTTCTCATCCGGCTGTGAAGCAATTTTATAAAAGTTGCACAGTACTTTGTTTTCTGTCTGTTTGACAATCAAAGCCCTTTAAGACCTTGGCTACCTGACCTCTTCATTTACTCTCTCAGAAGACAGCATTAGTCATTGTGATCACATCAGTCTGACATTCAGTCTGGCATTCCAGTGAGCTCCATGCTTTTGTATTCAGGTGAACCTTACCTAATTTTTTATAAGGAGAAAGTGAGTCTGTGGTCTTCATTTCACTTCCTGCTGAAAGCAGTCTCTCATTTTCACTTATGATCTTCCCTCTATTTTTTTCAAATCCAGAAAATTCCTTAGAAATAATTATGTATATACTTTAGAGAGATTCATTTCTTACTTCAATATAAGAAAGATCCACATTTATTTCTCTCTTGTAATAGGCCACAGAAATGTTTTTTGCCGAATCACATGAACAATTATATTTGGACAGTCAAATCCAGATTTGCCACTTCCTGAAACTGATGGCTTCATCAGCAGTAGAATCTCTCTTTAACATCAGTTGGGCAGTCACTTTATTATAGCCGTCTGATCTTAGCGGGGATTGTTTTCTTGAGAGGATAATTTGTCAGGGCAGTTTTATTCTCAGGGTTTTTTTTATTGTTTACCAACCTCCTTGTATAGTAGCTTGCTATTAAGCCGTGTATGTAAATCATAGAAACCACTGGTTATTTACCTGTAACTGTCATTCTTAACATGGCCATCCCTGAGTCCAAATGCCAACCATCCATCCTTCCGACCTGGTTTCAAGGACAGCATTGTCAGTATTGGCCTGTTGTGGCTTGAAATGGATGGCAATGGCAGGAATCCTAATTTCAAATGCTGAATCTAGTGAAGAGAAATGGGTTTCCTACCAAAAGTCTAAGGTTCCAAGAATGCTCCACATAGGTTACTGTGCATGTGCAGAACCCATACATGCAGATTCACAGATAACTACCTAAAGAACTGCAATTGTAGGTAAGTAACCAGGTCTTTTGTTCTATTATTCTGAAATAGTTATGTGTCTCCGAACCATGCGTTTACAGTAGAGTGTTATATTTGCAAGCTGATAAAAAACGCTGCTTGGAATGAACATTGGGTCGGATCCAGATTTTATTTTCCTGAATAGTTCCCTGAAGAGATTTCCAACACCACAAAGAATATTATGCGGAAGTATAAGGGAATAATAGAGCAAGGGAAATTAGCAAACGTTGCTATACTGCCCAGGAAAGTGTTCTCCTTCTATAAATGGAATAAGCTTTTCCAATTGTGGAAGCAAGACTTGGATCCAATTCAGTACATTTCACTATTGGTTATCTTTGTCAGGTAGGGTTTACAAGGCAATCACATTTTTTAGTAATTTCTTTTAATAGTAGCATTATTTTATAACCACTTTTCTGAATTTTCTGCGTTTTATGGCGTGTGGGAAAACATTGCTAAATCATAGGAGTAAAATAAGTTGTCTTTGTAGTTTCATTTTTAAAAGAGTTATGGTTTATTATTGGAAATATCAACTACTACTGGAAGAATAATGTGTAAAACTAGATAAAGAATAATAATTAAATATTTGAAACATTTTCTTTCTTTTCCCTGCCATATTCTCACAGCTCAGCTCATTTCATATGTCGCATTTCTCCATCCCACGAATTTCAAGCCCCAACATCGTCTGTACCCTGAACCCTATGTACCACTTCATCACCCACATGGATCCTAAGAAAGTGACAAGCTTTCCAAGGAGTCAATCAGCAGAGAGCCACTCTTCCTCTTCCTGGTCACCTTCCTGTAGGCAACTTCCTGTTATTCCCTCTGGAAACAAGTTTCCCCCTGTCATTCACATCTCAAAAGCACAACTCCAGCAGGTGAATGCATCTTCATTTTCATCAAAGCAACTATACTGTTGGTCATTTGAAAAGATTTACAGTTCCGAATTACTATGCAGGGCTGAGATTTTGTTTATTTGTTTGAGTAGGAAAACTGAAAGCTGGGAGGTACAGCTTTTTTGAGAGAGTCATTTTAAAGAAGTAAACTGGTTTAAAATGATAGCAAAATCTTTACATCAGAGTGAATCCACTAACCGATCTTTTATGTAGCAGATAAAATTATTTTTCAGAAATTATGAATGACTTTTTTGTAGTTTAAAGTTTGAGGAATAGTTTCAATAAATAATACTCAAAATTAAAGCTGTTAAAATTAAAACTGATATATAAGTGATTGCTACATATACAAGAAAGAGAAAGAGAGGACTTCATTTATTGATTGAGAAGGTAAATATTTACATGTTTCTTTTCTTTTAACAAGTAAAATGCTAAAATACATATTGTTCAAGACATGGGTTTAATAATAGGAATCAGTAGTATTAAGAAAAATGGAAAACTCCAATTAATCTTTAAGAACACAATACTCAAGCTTACTTTCTGTTTAGAAGAAGTAGTCTTATAGATGTTATCCATGTTATTTTAACTTATAAGAACTTATAAGAAAAATAACTTTATATTAGTAGAGCAATTACTTACAATGATGATTAAACATTAAAGCTTAACTTTTGATTTGACTCCATCCCATTATAAACATTACCATATGTAAAATTTATTTCTGCACGTCACTTTTGCTTTATATATAAAATACTATTTTTCTCAATATAAATGTTTGTTGCTAATTGAATATTATTGAGCCATGATAAAAAGATTAAAAAATATTCCAAAAGTCAAATTTTCTGTCAGATTTTCTGTCAGTGAATTACATAAGCCACCTTTTCTATGTAACAAGAAGTAATCTCTTTAACTAGATTTCATACATTTTTGGCCCTTGATATTTCACCTTTTTATGGTGAAAATATTAAAAAGTTAGTCCTAATAATTTAGGAGTTAGCACTCTGATACTGGGCATTAATTGCACAATCTTACGTAATGGCCATAGTATTCAAAACTGAATAAGAAACAATATCTGCATTTTTTCAGAATGATTATTTGCTTTTTAATTAAAGTAACTGTACTGTAACTTGAAGACAAAAGCTAAAAATATAATTAATATTTGAAAAATTAACAAAGAATTGAAACAGAAGAAAAAAACATTGGATGTTTCTAATCTGTGTAGGTATCAATTCTATATAAATAAAAAAATGATAGATGTTTGTAGCTAATAAATGATAGCTATATTTGAATACATCTGCTGTAACCTCTCAGTTCTTTGGTGCTATGTTAATTTTTTCAATAAATCAGTTTCTTATCTATTCAAAGAAAATAATAGCCTGTTAAAGTCATCTGAAATGTTGAAAAATCACTAAATCTTATGAGAATTCTGAATGCAAGAATCTATTGGAATCCAGTACAGGATTGCAACTGAATGAAATTATCATGTTTTCCAGATTACTGCCTGTTTATTATATTTTGTCTTCTTTTCTTCTTTCATGGCATTTTCTTCCCCTTGTTTCTTCTTATCCTATTTGTATCTGTTTAAATCAAGAGTATGGAGCATTTTTATTTTTACTTTTTGAGAACAACATTCCTTTAGGAGCCCCAAACTGCCAGTAAGTGGAGCCAGAGCACAAATTAAATAGGACCAATCCCCTTTTTTTCCTTGTTCCTTGGTTTCACTGTTGAGCAATCATCAAGGAAAACCTCTTGATTTTTGTAAAAAAACATGAATATTTTTCTTTACACATTTTTCATAACTTCCTCCTATTTCATTACATCAAGGAAATAGACAGTCTTTATTTGATCCAAGACTGACTTCTCTTGCAGTCCATAAAACAAGACATCTCTCAATCTATTATTTAAGGGCACCTGTCTATTCCCTCACTTTTTCCTAAAGTATTCAACTTTCAAATCTGTACATGACCATTGAAAAAGCACTTTCATTAAATGTTCCGGGTTTTGTCATAATTGCAATTTTCTTATACTTCATGGTCTTATCTAAATTTGTTGTTTTCTCCCTTCCAAGACACTCTTTATTTTTCAAACACACTGTTTATTTTTATCTCTTCTTGATCCCAAGGAAAAATATATATATCTGCCACCTTAATTTGGATTTTTCTTTTCATTCTTACTTTCATAACAAGCTTTTTAAAAAAACTTTTGGGTAATAAAGTGATATTGTTGGTATATATTAGATTGTTATTGTGTCAGACCCCACTTTTGATTCCAGCTGGGATCTCCTCCAATTCTGCCATTCATACATTTATTGTGCAAGTTATGAATAGTATGCATCATCTGACTCACTTATTCTGAGCTGTTCCATTTCTTCAAATTCAGCTCTTAATAATTGTTAAGATTCTTCAAAAGAATAATCAAGTGTTTTGGCACACTATTTAGCTCCCTTACAATCCATATTCTGGCATAAGATAAATCATCTTATATTCTCTTATTTCATTATCTACCTTACATTAGCTGTGTGATCTCATGTGTCCTGTTTTCTTCTGAAATCTGATTTTATTTGGAATTTCTCTTTTCATATTTGTCTGTATTTTTCCCTATAAGTTCTTTAAGAAAACTTTCGTGTCACATATGAAAGCAGAGTCTTGGTTTGGTAATTTGCACATTCTTTTGAATATCCTATTATTATTATTATTATTATTATATCTAATTTATATACCGCCCCATTCCGGAGACTCGGGGCGGTTTACAACAACTATTTAAAACATTGTATTCTAAAATTTTAAAAATCTTTGGTGTAGAGGTGTACATCAGTCTTTTCCAGACTTTGGGACACAGTGTTGTTCTATATTGTTAACATTGAACAACAAGCATTCTGGATTACCTTTCCTCTAACAGCTTTAAATACTGTAGTTCAGCTATTCTGTTCTTTTTTATTTGGCAGCTGGTCTGTTCCTGTATGAGCTCAGTTTCTTGTAAAGTTGATTCTTAAGTATGTTCTCTTTCTGAAAATGTTTCTGACATTCCATAATCCATTTTATAAAAGTTTTCAATATAGCTGTCCCATCTTATTCTACCCTCGTTTGCCATTGTTATATCACTTCTGTGATTACTTTCAGGTATTTTACTTTAGCTGTATACTTTCTTATGAATTCTCCTTAAATAGGCCTCTTTTGTTATTTGTTAACATCCTTGCTTAAGTTATCTTTTCCTTTATGGTTTAACAGTGGAATTTTGCATACAGTTATCATGTGTGTATGCAAAGGAATATTTTGTGTTCAAGGAACAGGGACAAACCTGTCAGGAGGCAGAGGATTTTTATAGTTGAAGGCACTGATAAAGGTCAGTGCCTAATGAAGCAATTAGAGGGGAAAGGCTGTGCAGAAAGATAAGTAGAAAGCAAATTGGGACAGTGATTATAGAAACAGATTCAGGAATAATCTGAAGCAGATGCGAGAAATGTAGAGGATATAACAGACTATTTTTTGCTCTGATGCAAAATAGTTTGATGAATGTTGTAGACAAAAGGCAAACATTTGAAGCACAGCAAACAATAGATGATCTGTGAATTAATCAGATTTTCTGCTGTGTATAGTAACTGTTCGTTATTCTTACAACATTTCCTATTGGAAATAATTTCAAAATAGTTCATAAGATCATTCAGCCAGCAAATGATGACAATAATGTCAAAAGACTTGACACCATTGATGCTTATGGAATTTGTAGAAGTCATGTCTCCAATAATTCTCACTAAGCACCACCAATATATATATTTCTTATATACTGAAACTACAATTTGTTGTATCTTTACACCAAAGTAAAGTTGAGTTTTCAGTAAAGAGGTATAAGATTAGACTACTTAGGCCTGCCTCCCTATAGCCCATTAAAACTTTAACAAGAAAAGGAAATAAAATAAAATAGAAAGCTGCAAATACATTTTTACATTGTGTTATTTAGAAATGAAAGTACATCAGTTAAATTAAAAGCATGTAAAAACGACTAATTAGAGCAAATAGAATAAGGTGGATAAAGACAGATACATTTAGAGAACGAGAGTAATAAGATAAATGATTTTGGTAACAGTTTGAGTAAAACAATCATTCTATTGTTAAGTGATCCCAAATTGGACTGAACACTTCTCTTCTTTTTCATTGTATTCAGGACACAATGAAAGAGAAATTAATTACTGTTTTGAATTTGATATGATAATATATGATGTCAAAAAACAAATGAAATAGATCAACTCATTATTTAAATATTTTCTTTACAGGTTACAATCCCCAGGCCATCAATGGCATCCACACAGTCTACTTCTGAGAGTTTTCATTATGGGAAGCACCTAGACAAGAAAGATCGGGATCCTCGAGTTTTGGAACATACAGTTGAACTTTCCTCCCCTAAGGAGAACGTTGCTGCCTTGGTTGAGGCAAATGGTGCATTGACGTTTAGCAGCAGCAGAACAGATTTAGTTCTCAAATTAGATTGCAGCCGAGGG
This sequence comes from Oxyrhabdium leporinum, assembly GCA_032468155.1. Classification (NCBI taxonomy): domain Eukaryota; kingdom Metazoa; phylum Chordata; class Lepidosauria; order Squamata; family Cyclocoridae; genus Oxyrhabdium; species Oxyrhabdium leporinum. The sequence continues at coordinate 75,274 of JANHFL010006458.1, read as the reverse complement.
ACACTTCATAAAGATGTTGATGAAGGCATTGAAAATCAGAATAACAACCAAACAAATTTACTTGAACAATACATGAAGAAACAAGAAGGAAGGGAAAACGTGAACCTTGTTGAAGGAATAGAAGACAAAGAGCCTTTCGTTGCTTGTGAAGATGCTGTTGAAATACAAATTAAGGAACCCTGCTTAACTGCTTCAAGAAGCACAGAATCTGTTTTGGATGGACCTCAGGTTATTACAGACCCAGAAGAACCAAGACCTTTGGCCAGCTGCTCCTTACTAAATCAGGGTACAAAACAGGAATTACAGAAGCAGTCAGCTGCTGAATCACCAGACGTTTCTCTGTCAAGAAGCACTGACCTCTTTGCTTACAAACAGGAAAGTCAAGAAATACAAGTACATGAAAATGGCTTCCATGATGAGGATATTGATCAGGCTAAGGAATTGCAGTGCCAGCAAGTGAAACTTGCCACACTTTTCCATGAAAAGGAAAAAGAAGAGCAAAGTGTTCAAAGAAATGGAGAACTATTCTATTCTATTTCAGAGAATGAAACTTCTAGTCAGTCCAAAAAAGAATTAGTTAGATCGCCATTTGTAGCTAGGCAGAGTCGCATACCAGTTTTAGCACAAGAGATAGATTCCTCATCAGAATCGTCTCCTGTTTCAGCAAAGGAGAAGCTACTTCTAAAAAAGGCCCACCAAACAGACTTGGTTCGACTATTGGTAGAAAAGAGACAGCTCAGATCTTTCCTGGGTGACCTTTCAAGTGCCTCCGACAAGTCACTGACGGAAACAGCAGTAGCAGGTCCCATACCATTTTCGGAAGATGTATTGACCTCCTTTTCCAAATTAACATTGGACACTCATTTGCGGAGTCAAGTACAAGAGAGCTTTTTGTCATCAAATAATCCTCAACCTAGAAAGAGCAAAATACCAAGACCTGTATCTTGGACTACTACAGATAATATTAGCAGTTCAAACTCAGCTCAATTTTTTCCGCGGCCACCCCCAGGAAGGCCACCGGCAAGGCCTGGAGTAGAAGTTAGGTAAGTGCACACATCTATTTAAGCAATATGTAGTTAACATCTGTATAGTATGACACCTTACAAATTACACAGTCCTTGTCGCTTTAATTATTTGGGAGGAAGCACAAGTGCATATGCAAATATTTTTTTCCTCATTTAAAACTGAGGAAAGGTTTGTATGAATTGACATTTGTAATCTGTGCCTGAAGTGGTACTAGATTTCTAAATGTTTTGGTTTTCAGTTTTGAGTTATATAATTCTAAGGGGATGATAAGAATTGTTTATCTCTTTTTGGAGAAGTTGAATATAAAAACACATTTTTTCATTTTTATAATAAGCCCTCTGTATTGAAATCTATAGTGTATGTCGGTAATATAAATGTCTGTTCGATTATATTTTAAAAGGCTGTACTTAATAGTCAAAAATTTAACCTATAGCTTCACTATGTCTTTTGATAATGCTGCTAGAATATATATTATATTTTCTATTTGCTGTAATGCAAACCGTCAAAAATAACAAAATGTGGTTTTATTTAAAATGTGAAAGTGGCTTGGTTAGAAGAAAATATAGGAAATAAAATACATCATGTTTATATTATATAATACAGTCAGTAAGTTATGATTTTATTGTTGTGACTAGGTGATAACATAGCAGAACTTTAATTTAATTTATCACATTTGTATGCCTGCCCATCTCATAAGAGCCTGATTTTGGGCAGCATCCAACAATAAAAAGACTTAACAAACTTAAAATGAAAATAAAAATAATAGTAATAAAAAGAAATGCAACCTATGTAAAAAGGTGCCACATGCAAACAAATTAAGTTGAGTTAAACTAGTGCTACAGTTTAGAATTTAGAAATGTATTTTTGAGCTCAAAAGAGAACATAGCACTTGGATGACATTTGGAGAGCTTATGATGTAGTTTGTGTGTCCATTCGGGCCCTTTAGTAACTTTTGATACCATCAACCAGCTCTGGGGACTGGGAGTGGGGCACATTGAATTGCAGTGGTTCTCTTTCTTTCACCATGGTGGTTACCAATCCTATTTAGCACCTATGTGAAGCTATTGGGAGAGGTCATGCATCGACATGGGGTTTGGTATCATCAGTATACTAATGATACCCAATTATAGATTTCTACCCATGCTGGGGAAATGATGCTGTTTAGGTGCTGGCTCAGCACCTGAATGCTGTAAAGGCCTTTATGAGTAAAAAGCTGGTCTGAATCAATCCTAGCAAAAGGGACTGTTTGTGGGTTTTTGGTCCTCTGGCATCTGGAGAATTGACATTTCTACTCTTGATGGGATAATATTCCTCTGCACAGATTTGGTCTGCAATTTGGGATCCTCTTGGACTCATGGTTCTTGCTGGAGGAGCAGGTGACAGCTGTGATCATGAAGGCCTTTAAACAGATCTGCCTTTGCACTAATTGTACCCATTCCTGGACTGGGAGATCTTGCTCACTATCATTGATGTCTTAATCACTTCCTGTTTGAATTGCTGCAATATGTTCTATATGGGGCTTTCCTTGAAAATTATATGGAAACTGCAATTGGTCCAGAATGCAACGGCATGCACAGATTGGGGTATCCCGTGATTTATTTGAGCAATAGTACCGCTGCATGAGCTGCACTGGCTTTCAGTTGCTTTCTAGATGCAATTCAAAGTGCTTGTTATTTTATTTATTTTCATTTTATTTGTTAAATTTATATGCTGCCCATCTCCTGGATAAGGCGATTCTGGATGGCTGTCATCTTTAAAGACATACATGGCACAAGGCCTAGTTACAAGGCCTTGGAGGACAGTCTCCCCCTGAGGGTATCTGCTTATCCTACTAATTTAGATAGGATGAATGTGCTCCTGATTCCCTCTCTTAAATATTTTGGTGGCCACCTCAGTGGTTGCCACCAGAGATCAGAGAGCCCCATACTCTTTAAGCCTCCCAGAAGGCTGTGAAGCATTGGACTAGGATGGGAGATTCAACTATGAGGATCTTTGATCTGGGGTGGGGGAGGAAGGGTATGTTTTTAACTGGTTTATGGATTGTTGTGAGCTGCCTAAAATCATAGTATGAGATAGGTGGCTATATAAGTGTTGTGAATAACATAAACTAAATAGCAAAACTAGCAACCTTTGCTAATAAATAGAATTGCATGTGGAAAAGTGTAATTCAGTTCTTTTGCCTCCAACTCCTTAGATATATCATCAGTGTTTTCCTCCTAATCTCATTATAGAATTATGTCTTCCACTTGACCAGCACCGTAGGAACAAAGGTGCTGTTTCACTGAATGTTTTGCAAAATCGCTCTTTGAGATATGCTACAGGCATAATCTGTAAGTAGTGGAATGCAAAAACCTTCTGTAGTGGAACACTGGGAATATTAGCCAGATACAGATAGTCCTCATTAAGCAACCATACTAAAATCATGTGATCATGTCTGTGCTTACAATTTTACATAGGATAATGAGTACTAACTGACTGTAATAGCAAATCTATGGCTGAGAGAGAGAGGCACACTACAAAAGTCATAAATGCAGGCATTGGTCACAAAGTTGCTTCGTAATCTTCAGGTTGTTCTCTGAAGTAGGCACTAAGTGAGAACTACCTATACTAGGAAAGGCTTCTGTGTTTTTTATTAATGGTGGACAATGAAAATCTGAATAACTGTTACTACAGTACCATGTGTGTTGGTATCCCCTTCAGAGAGTCTACTTCTAAATTTTCTCTGCTTGAGTAATTAAGTTCCGTAACAAGTGGCAGAAAAATTATAGTATATGAGACAAAAGTTTGGTCCATTGATTCCTACCCATGTAATGCAAGTAACAGGATTTAAATATGCAGGGTTGTTGAGGCTTTCTAATTTCTCACATTATCTTAACAATGCAAGATGGAGTCTTAACAGAGATTAAGAACAGACCTACTTTCATACTTAGACAGGAAACAGAATACCTAGGGGGAAGACATTGTTTTGGACTATTTTCAACTGAGCAAGTAGCCTTCGTATTCCCCTTCCCATGTAACATCTGAGATATCACTTTGTCCTGAAGTATTTCAGACATGGTTACAAGTTACCTTCCTTTTAACTTTTTTAAAAAAAAAAACCCTTCAGGATAACTCTTATTGTACATTACTAAAACAATAGATAGATATTTCCTCCACTTGCAGAAAGAGATGCTAGATATTTGAAGGAAGAACATTGCTATATTTTGTGGATGTTAATTGACCAAGTGTTTTTTCCATGTTACTTGTGCCAAAGTTCATTGAGCAGCTTTTTAAAGCCAATCTTGGCGCAAGAGATAAGAGTCATGTCATCAGTATATATTAGAATTGAGATTTTGCATCTATTCAGTGAGCGAGAAAAAAAGCTTTGTGATTCCATAATCATTATAATGTCATTAATGTAAAAAATAAATAGGAAGGGAATGAGTGGACAGCCTTGCTTAACAGCTTTCTCCAATGATATAGGTATATCATATAGTTATATAACACAGACTGAGGTTGCATGTTAGATGATAGTTTTATATAGGTAAAAAGTTAGATATAGGAAGTCAGTTATATAAATTTTGCAAATATAAGCAAATAAGAAAACAGTTAAAATATGTCAAAAATAAACCACAAAAGCTCCAGTTAAGCAGCAATATTAACACAATCTTAAAAAGTGTGTATTGTTAAACTTTAAAAGTCAGTTTTGAATAATGGTGTTTTTTCTTGTGTTTAAATAATCTTTGAGAAAGAGCTTCTTGGATTTCAATAAGAAAATCGTAACATATCGGTGGTGTGCTTACTGTACTAAAATATTTGTTCCTTTTTCCTACCCATCAAATTAACAGAGCTTATATAGATTCATATAGGGGATGAATCGTATAAATTTATTTCCTGTTTATTTATTAACTTTTAATGCTGCCCAACTTTGAGAAGATTCCAGGTAATATAAAATAAGCAACAGGACTGCCTGAATAAGATTGCATCAATAATATTTTTTTTAAAAGTTGGACTCCAGAAACAGCCTAACCAGGAACAGAGTTAGGTTTTAAGAGACTTCTGGAATTCTTGAAGAGTGGGAGCCCTATGTACCTCTAAGATGGGTGCTGTTCCACAGAGCATGAACCAACAGAGAAGGAATGCTTCCTTGTTCCCACAAGATGACAGCATTTAACTAAAGGGACTTGGAGCATATTCACTCTGCCTAAGCATATTACACTAGCAGAAACAGTTGGAAACTTGAAGGGCTTTACAGATGATGACCAAAACTTTGAATTTCATCTGGAAGCTAACTAGTAGCCAGTGCAGCTCATAAAGCAGCAATGACACATGGACGTAACAAGGATCTCTATTACTCCTTGTGCACTGCATTTTAGACCAGCTGTAGCTTTTGAATTGTCTTCAAGGCAGCCCTATGTAAAGAGAATTACAGTAATCCAGTTGTGAGGTGACTGTTAATGTAATGTAAACATTTTAAGCCTAACTTTAAGTTGAACATGGAAACACATAAAATATATGTAATATAGCATATCCTACATTAAAGAACAGAATGCAGAAATGACAAATTTCTTCTTCTTTTCAAGGTTGCGGAGGTACAAAGTGCTAGGAAGTAGCAGTTCTGATTCAGACCTGATCTCCCGTCTGGCTCAGATCCTTCAGAATGGATCTCAAAAACCACGAAGCCCTTCACAGTCTAAGAGTCCAGGATCTCCACATAGCCCCAAGACTCCACCCAAAAGCCCAGTCATTCCCAGACGCAGTCCCAGTGCCTCTCCTAGGAGCTCTTCTCTGCCCCGTACTGCCAGTTCTTCACCATCTCGGGGTGGAAGGCCACACCACGAGCAGAGAAGTTCATCCCCACATCTTGGAAGGAGTAAATCGCCTCCTAGTCTTTCAGGCTCTTCATCTTCCAGGAGATCCTGTCAACAAGAGCACTGCTACAACAAATCTAGCAAAAACGGTCTGAAAGGATCTAGTAGCTCTTGCCATCACTCTTCTAGCATTAAACCTCCCACTGGGAAGAACAAATCAGCAAATAAACTTAGCAGATAGGAACTGAATCTTGTCAGGTGTCAACCCCCCTCTCCATTCAATCTAATGCATGTTGTGTCTATGTACTATGTGTTTAAAAAAACGGGACTGTCTTCAAAGATTAGCATTTATCCTGACTTTTGGAGAAAAACAACTTTTAAGATGAATTATTTATATGGCTCACTTTGTATAGGAGTGGCCAGGCATTGCCCAGAAAAGGGCAGCAAGCAGATCAGGGAAGCTGGAGAGTGGAGATGGAGCAGCCAGAAAGTCTTACCTGGAATCACATTGTTTGGGAGATTAGTGTTTTAATATGATTTTTCCTTCCTTTTTATTTATTAAAACAATAAGCTGACTCTAGATTTTCATCAAGGAAAATTATAAAACCTGAAAGAAATGTATTGGGACACTGCAATGCTTGACGTTTAATCAGCTGCTATGTTTTTAAAGATTTTAAAAAGCACATTATTTGGGTCAGAAAAATTCTACAAAGTCTTCTGTGTAATATTGGCCTTTTTCACAATTTCACTTTGTCCATTGCCCACATTCCTTCTTGATTGATAATTATCTCATCGAAAGAAAAAAGTATTTATATAATTGCACAGGATAACAACCCTGTATTTTAAGAGCTTGAGGTAACAATCTGTACTTATATTTACAGATCCCAAAGCTTCTATTATCTGTTTGGGTTCTGATCCATTTGATTACATAACTGTTTATTAATTTTTAGGGCCAGTTCCAGTTATAAAATAAAAGTCAGATAATCTTAAATTATGGTAGAAATACAAAGGGTTTGGGATCATGTAACATCTTTATAGTTACATTATAAAGCAATCACTTCTCAGGGCATCACTGAGACAGCCAGTGTAAAACTTAACTAGTATCTTTTATCCTTTATGAAATACTTTATTCACTTAATTTTACTATAATGTTCATCTCCAGTGTTATCAAACTGAAGAAGAGGTGAAATGTTTACACATTTAACTTGAAACTTCATCCTTAATCTAGAAGAAAATTGAAGCTCTAAATTTCTTCATAAAGGTGACTGAAGTATGCTAGAGAAAATTAGCAGATCCTTTATTTTCTCTAGGATGTAACACTTGGTAGGATAAGGTTACAGGACTGTGTTTGAAATGTTAAAGTCTCTAATCCTATATTGTATAGAAAAAGTAGTATGCGCATTTCCCAATATGTACAGAGCCAATATCCGACCAATAGTGCTATATCTATGAAAGGGGATCGCAGCATCCTCATGATTTTGCCATAGTGTTGATGTACATGGTAGATTCCCTCCCACTTCCTTCAAAATATGCTTGATTTGAAAAATGGAAAAGAGGACACTAAATCTTGTGTTTAAAAATAGTCTTCCATTTCCCCAAAATATTACTTATTGAATAAGATTGGCATTTTCTAGTTTTCCCAAACATAGGTGTGATTTAGATTGCCAGATTCAGAAATCAGTGATAGAATGGAATACAATGCAGAATGTAAAGTAAGTATGACCAGTTCTTTAAATGGAGATCTGGATTAGAAGAAGCTAAATATAACAGGAACTTTGGTAATTACTGATCTGCTTGTTGTAGTCATCATATGCCTTAGCCAGCATAAATTCTTTTTAATTTAATGTTATTTTATTTGCTGCCAAAATTGTAACTCTGGATAAAAAAGGGAACATTTTCTCTGTGAGCTAACACATTTCTAATGCTGCATTGAAGCTGCACTGAATTCTCTTGTTCTGTCAGAATGTGTTGAAAATTTTTTACTCTTAAATGTGTATTTTTCCCCATAAGTAATGTAGCACAGTGTGGAATCGTAGCCTCATTCAGGTTTCAAGCAGTACAGAGGGAGTGCACTATCTGGAGCATATTTGCTATCCTTTGAGAAACTGAATGATTTAAAAGATCTATTGTATTATATTGTATAATAGGTGCTATACCAATAATTGCATGTTCTTATAGTAAGTTATATATTATAAATATTTATAAATATATACATACATACATACACACACATATATGCTTCTATATACTTTCCTAATTTCCCCATTACATTTGTATAATTATGGACCACAGATCATGCTGTATTCTTTCAGTTACGTGCCTGCATTATATGCCCTTGGCCTTGCTATTCCTGTTTGCTGGCATGCACAAAGCTGAATATTTTTCATGCTCAGTTCAGAACAGAAAGAGTACTCAGAATGGAGTTGCTCGGCAATTCAGTGTTTCGTATCAGCATTGACAGTTCACTTTTACAATTCTGAATAAAATGGAAGGACTTTGAGAAACTATGTGTTTAATAGCCAAGGTCAGTGTAGGGTCTTGATTTTGTCTTTTCATCCTCTTTCTGTATCTTTCTAACCCCTTATGAGAACTTTTTATGTTAAAGTGTTTGTCATGATACTGTTGGTGATAAATAGATATGTGTGATATAAAAAAAGTCAAGACTTTCTCTTCATCTTGCCTTGCCAGCTTTTACCCCTGTTCTCTACTTACTGCAACAATGCAGGGACTCTCTCTTTAGGTTACTGACAGTAAAAAAAGTCAGTTTTTAAAAAACATTTATCAGCTCTATAGACATCATTCAGCCAAGCACGTTATTCCAATAACTTAGATGCTTGAAATATTCTACATGTTCAGCTCTTTTCCAATAAGTGCTTCCAGGGAATATATTGTGAAGCTGTATAATTTGAGTTGATATTAAAAACAACACAGCTATATGATTTCTTTACGATAATTCCTTTTTTGGGGATTGATATCAATCCATCTGGTTTCTCAAGTCCAACTTTAAAAAGCTTTCCTTTACATATAACCATTTTTAAATTATTTGCATAGTATGCAAGGTTTTTTTAAAAATATATATATTTTACATTACACCTAAGGAATAATATTTCTAGAAAGTCCCTGGAGGAACTCCTTCATAAATATGTCCAGAGCATCAGTATTGTAAGAACAGTTTCCCTTGCATGTATGGAGATGCATATCCCAAAGATTTATTTTCATGCTTTGCTGTCAGGGACAAAACAATATCTATTCTATGCATTAACAAAAAGAATGTTGTAGAAATATTATACATTTCTCTTACAAATGGTATGTGTATCCCAATATTACCGTAATGTTCAGATTCTTTTATGTTAAAATCATTTGTACTTCTTTCCATGTTGTAGAAATGCAAGGAGGCATGTTCCAGACTAAATGGTCATTGTGGAAAGCACAGGTTAATGTCAATGTGTTTTTAATGTATTGAGTGGGTTCACTTCTTTGGTTATCATTCTGCCAAAACATAACCTAATAGTTATTAGAAAACCAATGGTTTACTAACAAAGCTTTAAATTATTGTAATAGACTACTATCATCACATCTTTCTGTAGTAATCTATAATTTTGTTACTAATGTGCATTGTTCTTTCCGCAACATTTACTGCTTTGGGAAGCAAACCAAAAAAGTATTGTGAGTTAATCTTGATTACAATACCTTTAGTTAATAAAATAATTGTGCTCGTAACTTTGAGAAAGAATGTATTAATCTAGTTTGTCTTGAATAGTAAGTTTCAAGATTAATATGTTAGTAAAAGACAACACAAATAATATGCATGGTTTAATCTGAATAAGCAAGTCCTACCCTCCACAGCTTGAGCCAGAATAAGAAATGTTATTTTTTATTCTTTCTGTAGAGTTCATAGAACATTTAGCCAATTAAACTCAGTAAGAGCACCATCTACCTTCATTCAGACCTGCTCTGTTCTATGAATGATCAGATGGTGATATACTGGCTCTGGCACTGTTGCCGCTGTGCTGAAAAGTTACTGTTTTAGGGATCCACATTATCCTAGGGTTTTAGCAAGAATTAAAAAAAAATATTCCTGCCAGACTGTTGAGGGTTGGTTGGGGGTGGTGGCATTTTTTTTAGAATTAAAAGTACATTGCAGGCACATTAATCCTTACGTCATATTATTGTCTACAATGTAATTGCACTGCATGGAACCAAAAGCAGCTGAAACTTACCATCTGTAATGTCTTTGTAGGCAAATGCATACTCTTAGAACGGAACAAACAGATATGTTTACATTTGCATCAGAGATAATTTGTCCATTTATATTGTATTTGTATCAAAAACATGGAGCTCCAAGTGTAGTCTTCTTTGCTTAGGTTTCTTAAAAGTCAAGGAAATGCTTTGACATTTTATTTTTGATAGTATTGAGAAGTTAAATTTGGTTGGTCATCTTTCTCTTCAACTAGGACTGCTCTAATCAGAGCTATAGGTCTTTGCTCTTAGAGTTTGGATAGATGTAGTTCTCTAATAGCTCAGTTGCTTCCTGTAATAAAGATAAACAATATAAACAATGCCAGTTGTCTATTCTGTAATAGTAATCTGTGTATATAAAAGCAGTTTCCAGAAGACAAAGGACAATAATTTTAATATATGGATACTGAATGATATAGAATATATACTTTTTAAGACCCTTAAAAGTGTGAAAGAGTGCCTGCATTTTTCAAAATCTATCCATCATCTTAAAATATTACTTTCAAGTTATCTTTTTCTGCTGCAAGTAAAATATCTTAATGTGGAAAAATAAGGACAACTGGTTTATATCTTAGAGGGAAAAATCTTTTTACATACAATTTAGGATGGAAAATTTAGATGGTTAGTCTTAGCTAGTATGTTGTCAACTATGCTATGCTAGCTACGCTATCTTCTCTAGTTATGATCATTTAATGTTTGACATTAGGGTTAATTTAGTCTTTTGTTTAGGTAGCATTGATCTTCTAGTGCCAGTCTTGCTCAGAGAATGGATCCTCCGACCATCCTGTCTTAAGAGGTGATCAGTTACAAGAACACCTTTCAATTCAGCTGTAAGAGAATCCAACATGATGTCCGTTCCCCGCTGTCTTTTCTTTTAGTGTACCGTGAATTTGCTGCTGAGGTATGGAGGGGTGAGGACATTCGTACATTAGGCAAGTCATGAGGAAAACATGCAGATTCTGAGAACTGCATTAACACCTCAGAGACAACTTGAATGAATGAGATCCCATGTCTATAATATATTGTTTGCTTTGTTTATGAGTCATGACTAATAATAGCTAATAAATACTTCCCTAAATTGATTGAGTACTCAGCTAGATGATCTGACTGCACAATCTCTTCTATTACTGTATATTAAATATAAAACAAAACACTAGATTTCATGTTTATTGTTCTTGTTTATATAAACTTTTTGCTTTACCAAGTATTTATTTCAAGGGAAACAGGTTAAGGAGATAAGTGGGCTCAGTCCTCAAGTCAGATGTATGGAGACATTTGTTAGTCTGCCTGCATTTGAACAACCAGTTGACTAATAATGTTCATATGAACAGAAATATACATGTAACGTTGGTTTTTCTACAATTTTGCATTCTATTTCAGAAAAACCTTTCCCTTCTGTAATCCCTCAAAATAGTTTTTTAAACAGAAAACAAAATGAAACCAAACTGTAATAACTTTTATTATAAAATGATAATTGAGTGGGTCATCTATTTCATGCTCATTCATATAATGCAATAGGCTGTTGAGAGAAAGAAACAATGAGAACTACTATCTGGTCTTATTTTAAAAAAATTAGTGATAGCGTCATTACTCCAATACTATTAATTGGTTTCTATCATTGTTTTAGTAACACTAATAATGGCAACCCTTAAAACTAGAAAAACAATAATAATGGCAAACCCCTAAAACTAGAAAATCTTTCGATTTAACTTCTGTGGTTGATTAGATGAGCAGGTTTTTATGAACACAGTTCAGCTTGCTTATAGACATTTCAAATAAATATATTCCTTTTCTACTGCAATTATTTATCACAAGGACATTTTAAATGTAGAAAGCACTATGATGGGATAAAGAAAAAATCTGAGTAATGATATACTCCTTTATATCTCAAATTTTTACACAATTCTCTATGCTCAGGTTACAGTTCAACATACTTGTTTTTGCTAGTAAAAGGAGTCCATTATCACACTTTAACTGGAGTGATCATTTGAAAAGAAATTTCTTCAAAACTTATCAAAGTATGTGAATTTTTAAATTTATTTCTTAGATCATAAACAAGAACTTTGCTTTGATAATTTTTAGCTTTTGTTCATCTTAAATTTCAGCCTTTTGCCTTAATTTTCCACTGGGAATATTGGGTTAGGTCCAGACTGTTATTTGCCAAGAGGACTGCCCTACAATTGAATAATGCAGTACACTGTTGGAAAAAGGGGGAAAGCAAAAGAAGATTGGGGGTCAGATAGACTATTACAGGAAGAGAGGAATTAGTGAAGATTCCCCCCTCCCCATTTATTCCTCAGAAAGGAAAAACCTACAAGGAGAATAATGCCTCATCTCACTAAGTTGTGGCTTCTCAACTTGGCATAAATTAGCACAAAAGTCCCTAAATTATTTCCTATTAAAGTGATTGAAAGAATGAATTAAGAAAACAAAAGGTCGATTTGGTAAGATTTTTTTCTTAAAACCTGGAAGACACGTATAGTGCTAAAACAAGTATCTCTCCCCTGTATATAGTTGCTGCTGCTAGGTAGAAATAATTTTCAGGGGCCAAGAATATGGATTGCCCTTTTCCATGCTGGAGCAAAACAGGGAACACATAAATAGTCCATTGGGGATTGATCTTTGTTGAATTGTGTCTATGTTTAGTGTGCTCATGTTCAAGTATTTCATTTCAGTTTAGCATAAAGTAGGGGCCACTGAGCCTTTCCCATTTCTCTCTCATTTGCAAAATAACAGCTTAGGTCTCAGATTTGAGGTATTTCAGCTATCTGGACCAGTACAAAGGAGAGTAATATTAATGGTGTGTTCACAGGTAGAAGCTTGCCTTAAAAAGGACCTCTTAAACAGGTCCTTGGATTCTCTAGAATAGAATTATGCATTTAAATGGTTCTATAACCTCCGGTTGCATGTTGTTCCTCAGTCATCAGAAAGTGAATATCTAAATCTTTCCCTTTATTAGTGGATTATTCATGGCCTGTTATGTTTTATGTTTTGCCTTCATTATTGCAAAAAAATATATAAAAAAATAAAAAAATCCAAACAAAATTAAATTTCAAAGCCAGGGATGACTATATTAATTTGAAAATTCTCAACAGTCTGACTTTTGTTTTAAATTTAAAAAGCCATCCATTATTTATTCAGAAAATATTATTTCAAGTATAATACAACGAATTGAGATAAAAACATATTCTGGAGAGGTAACTTAGTAGCATCAAGAATTTCAAACTTTCCTTTCGTTCAGAGTTCAGATTAGATGTTTTACCATTTTTGCTCAGTCATTCAGAAACAAGGTATTGACAATGGTGTCTTTATAATGCTCATTTGTACATAAAGATGTAGTTATTTATTTTACCCCATTTGTATCATATCAAGTTTTTGTAAATGTTTTGAGTTCTGTTTTTAAATTATTTTGTATTTTATTTTTATAAACTGGTTCTAAATAAAAATCATTCAGCATGCAAACAACATTGACTAAATTTGTCAGTTTATTTTTAATGGAACTCATCTAAAAATAGTTTTGGATATAATGTAAATTGGAACAAGCTATGAAAAACAGTATCTTTTCCTCTCTGAAAAGTGGAACTTTGGTGTTGAAAACGAGGAATACAGATCTGTGAAAGATCGGCTTTGAAATGTTAATAATTAATGCAGCATTTTAATAAATCTTTTCTATGGTGATAAAATAAATATGGATAAATATGGATGTTTTTCTGCTTGCTCTATTTCTTGTTAGCACATTCAACCAATTACTGTTGGGTTCATCATGTCCCTATTAACAGAGCTTGGATGTACAGGTAGTCCTCGACTTTCGATATGATTGAGCTCAAAATTTCAGTTGTTGAACCGAAATTTGTTGTTAGGTTGTTGCCCCATTTTACTTTTCTTGCCACAGTTGTTAAGTGAATCACTGCAGTTGTTAAGTTAGTAACATGGTTGTTAAGTGAATCTGGCTTCCCCAGTGACTTTCCTTGTCAGAAGGTAACAAAAGATGATCACATGACTACAACCGTGATGATCCAATGACAGCTACACACTGCAACTGTCATAAATATTAATCAGTTTCCAAGCATCTAAATTTTGATCATGTGACCATGGGGATGCGGCAACAGTCATAAGTGTGAAAAACGGTCATGAGTCACTTTTTCCAGTGCTGTTGTAACTTTGAATGGTCACTAAATGAGCTGTTGTAAGTCAAGGATTATCTGTATTTTGCTTTTTAAAATGTTTTAGAATGCAATGTCATTCCCATAAAATAAATACAAAACAGATGAATATTAGTATTATATTTGTTTTTTAAACATCAACGTTTAGTATTTTAAATCTAGGAAATCAGTAAATCAGAATCAGAAGTATTTAGATATATAAATATACTATTTTAGCAACAAATAAATATGATTATATTTCTCTGTAATGTACTATTATTTTGGACACGAGTAGTTATGAATAAGGTTCGAGCATTGTCAGGTTGTGTATACTGATGTGAAGTATATCAGGTTTCGGCTATAAAACTGTTCCTGTTTAATCATTATTCACACATTTCTCACATTATATAATCTACCCATGAAAGTGAAAAATAAACAGGGCCAAGATAACAGTAACAAGTTAAACCCATTTGACAAAACAATTGTGTATGTCGGTAGGTCACCATGACCTATGGTTATCTTAGGAAAGGTCTCACATTCTTTGCAATCTTTGAATCACTGTCTATATCTCTATTGAATCATTCAATGTAGAACATCCACTTACTACAGCGGTGTACAAGAAGTGAGCCTTGCATGAGAGCAAGATGCCAACTCCCATTTCCATACTTAATTTGGCAACACTCTGAGTAGCAAAGATTTAAACACTTCATCTTCTGTTATTAGCAACGTTCTACTGTATATTACATAGCAAAACTAATCTGTGTAAATAAATGAACATATTGTAGATCTCAGACCATATATAGCAATGTGGTGCTTTTGGGAGTGCAAAATGGCCTCACCCTCTGGCTCTGGACGCTTTAGGGAAGCTGGAAATGACTCATTTTCACCCTCCCCGAACTTCTGGGAGGCCCGATTTTCACCCTCCCCTGGGGTCCAGAGGCTTTCCTGGAGCCTCTGGGAGTGCAAAAATAGCCTCCCCCGGGCTCCGGATGCTCT
>JANHFL010006458.1:48625-59981 GCA_032468155.1 Oxyrhabdium leporinum | reverse complement strand
GCCAGCCAGGAGTGGGATTTGGGGGTTTGGCAATCCCTGCAGAATCTTCGCTAAGGGTATGCCCGAACACCCACAAATCCCCAGCAGCCCACCCCTGACCCTAATTTATGCTTCAAACCTGAATGATTTCAGCCAAGACCCAAGAGTAGACTTCTTTGCCTCTGACACTAGTCTATAGTGAAAAATTGTTACTAATATTTTAATATTAATAAAAGTACAAACTTCCACACTGTCGCATATATATGTGTGTGTAAATGTTTACATACACACCGTGTATGTGTATGTATGTAACTTCACACACACACATCATAGTGTAAAAGTAAATTTGTATTTATTAATGTTAAAATTAGAGTACATCATTTCACCTTTGAGACCAGGGGGGTCTACCTCTGGCAACTTTTAAGACTTGTGGACTTCAAGATGGCTGCCTGGGGAACTCTGGGAGTTGAAGTCCACAAGTCTTAAAATTGTCAAGGTGGGACATCCCTGTTGTAGCCTATCTAACAAAATATTTACAACTGCAAGAATAAGACAAGAAAAATTCACAGGAAGTCAAGGATGCAGGACAGAAGATGTTATTTATGGCACATTTTTTCTGGTAAAGTGTTTTGAATATTTTGTTGTTTATTATACTTGCCACATTAAAGCAAAGCACTTTTCTACAAATATCCGTATAGAATTAGCTCCATATTATCAGAGGATTTTCTGAAGCCTCCAATAATAATTTACCTCAAGTGCTGTACCCAAAGCAAAGATAGCTTAATTAATGGAAATACCACTTACTTCAGAATGCTGCCCAAATCACAGCTTCTTTCTATTGAAATAGAATCTTAAGAATCCAGTGCTAATATGAGTAAAGATTCAAGTTGATTCAGTATGTATCAAATCATTATGTGAAAATTAACACAAAATTTGCTGTATATCTTATGCTGGCCCGAAAAGGAATAGTAGACCTTTAGAAATCAACCTGTGTAAATATATTTTCTGGCTTTAATAAGTAGTTATAGGGGTTAGCTACTTTTTTTTGTTATTGAGTTCTGAATTGCAAGGTTATTCCATTTTAATTTTCAGGAATGTTATTGCAGCACTTATCTTTCGCAAAAGAACAATAGTAATATTTTTTTCCTTCGGTTCAATTTTGTCCAATTCTCGGAATCTATTCAGACAAAGCTATTAAGTTTTCTTGGCAAAAGTTTTCACAAGTGGTTTGCCATTGCTTCCTTCCAAGGGTTGAGAGAAAGTGATTGGTCCAAGGTCATCCTGCTGGGTCCATTCCCAAGCAGGACTAGAATTCCTGGTCTCCTGGTTTCTAGCCTGATAACTTAAATCACTATACCAAACTGACTGTCAATGGTAATAACAATGGACCACAAAATACATTTTCTCAACTTGAACACTTGAACATTTATAATCTGTTTTCTCTAATCGTTCAAAGTCTGATTTGATTTGTGATTACAACAAAGAGTATAAATAGTATAATGCTATTGTGTTACCTGTATCCAAACCTGAGGATGACTATGTATGCATGTACTGTTAAAAATTTCTTATACTTCAAAGAAATTGTCTCTAATTAAAAACAAGTGTTTTAAAGATGATTGTATTATCCATAAACATCCAATTGTTTTAATATCAGTATGAAGCGATTTGAAACGAGGTATGTCTATATGAGACTAATGCATTAAAACTCTTATCTGCTACAAGAAGCCTAAACATATCAAAACAGAACACTGAGATGGAAAAGACAATCTAAGTAAACCATCAGATGCTGCCCAGAAGAGTGGTGGCCTTTTACACAATATTTGAAATATTTTGTAGACGCCGCTTATTGATATCTATAAGGCAGGCTACCCTATGTTGTCTTAGAAATGTTTATCATACTATTTGAGTTTTAATATCTTCTTTTCCTTTATAGAGGTCTCCCAATACAATTCATACTGAAATAAAGTGTTTTGTGTAAAGACCTCTATAAAGACTTTTATAATAAATATACTGCTTTTTACCCAGACTTCAGCATATCAGAGCGCAAGCACAAAGGTCAGTGTGGAATGGAACAACTTATATGCAGTAGAGCCTTGAAAAGATAGTGTTATTATTTTTAACTTAGTACTTTAAGATAAAACTGTCAAAATTCAAAATTTTCAAGGTAAAACATAAGTGTGGTATAGAATATATCCTTCTTGGAGTGATTTTTTTTTTTAATTTTCTCTGCTGTAACAGGACTACTCAAGAAATCAAGATCCTTTTTAACTAAAAAATCCTTATATGAATCAGGTACGCTAAATGATTTACATCTTAAAACTATTGTAATTTGTCTTAATGAAGGTTATTTTAAAAACTACTCCCCACTTCACACACAAGCAAGGCTCATACCTTATACCAGGGGTGTCAAACTGGTGGCCTTGGGATGGATGCATCACGCACAAGCCATGCCCACCCCAGCTCTGCGAAAAAATGTCGTGAAACATCAGGTGATGGCAACGTGATGCCACGAGTTTGATACCCATGCCTTATACCAAGACACAGCTTGTTGACTAACCACTATGGTAAGTGCACAAAACAAACCACCTTGGATGCACAATTCCCATCTTCTCTAGTGAAACTGATCAAATGGTCAGGATCACAGGGTAATAGTCCTCGGCTTACACCACCATTTGTTTGTAGCTATAACACTGCTGAAAAAAACAACTTGCAACCGGTCCTCCTGCTTTTGACTATTGCATCATGCTCATGGTCACATAATTAAAATCTGGCACTTGCAACGGGCGTATTTACAATGGTTGTAGTGTCCCAGGGTGATGCGATTGTCATTTGCGAACTTCCCAGCCAGAGCCTGACAAATCAATATAAGTAACTGGATTTGCTTAATGGCCACATGATTCGGTTAATAACTGCAGTGATTTGCTTAACTCTGGTAAAAAAAAGTTGAGAAATCAGGTGAAACTTACTTAACCACCATCTTGCTTAGCAGTGAAAATTTTGGTCCAAATTGTGCTCATAAGGTGAGGATTGTCTATATTGCAGGTGACTTGGACTGCCTTACCTTAAGAAAGGCTATTGAGCCCTGGATAAGTATGATATCTGAAATATTATATTCCAAAACCTATAGTGTTTGCAGCATGTTAAATCAAACATATCCCTACATGGACTTTCCCCCCCTAGAAAATAAGTCTCAAGAATACTGAGCTTTCTTTTAGACAAATTTCCTTTTATTGTACAACAAAAGGCAACCTTTCCATTACTGCATATTTTGTGCAAAGTGTTTTGATGGGGAAGTTGTGTTCTGAACAGTGAGGCATGAGCAATAATGGAGGAATAATCAGGAAAAACTAGCAAGCATGTTGCTGGTGGTTTAGTATCTCAATTTGTTCCCAGTGCTAGAACAGATAAGATCCATATTACATCTTATGAGAGAGGTACTACGCAGCATTTAAAATAAGTGGTTTTTTTTTTACCAATTCACCATTTAGATTGTTACAAAAAGATGTCTTATATGACATGTTTATACCAGAAAAAATAAAGTTGCTATCTCTTCATTCTTCTTTGTGTTAAACGCAACATTAGAAATATCAAGATGTCAGCGTTTATTCCTTCTAAGCAAGTTGATGTATGAGACATCACCCAGGTAACTCCTATTCACTCTTACTTGGAGGTTAACCAAACCAGGTACAACAGGACCTATTTCTGAGTAAACATGTATAGAACTGAGCTCTAACATTTTTCTTTATATAATATTAAATATTGCTATATTGCCCCTCACAGTCAGTTGAATCAATTTGTAGCTAGTGTTGTTCCTCTTATGATACAGGTTTTCTGCACATGGGAATACTGGAGATCTTATACATTTAGCATTATCAGAAACAAATAGCCAGAGAAATCTGCTAGCCATGATGGAGTGCTGGAGCAGGATACAGAATAGCTACTCAAAAGTCAGTTGTTTTACATGTATTCGAGTCTTACACATCTGCAAAACAGAAATAGTAACAGCCATTTGAATGTTCCTTCTTAATAGGTCTGTGTGGAGGCCGAGGAAATTCTGAAGGGCCTGGTTCTTGTGACATTGAGCTGGAGCTGCAGCTGCTGCTTCTGCTGCTACTCCCAGCCACTGGTACCCTAACTCTGTCCTCGACTAAAGGGGACCCAGGACTCAGGTATCCTGCGGTGGTCTGGGTAGTAACAGTAGCAAAGGTAGTTGGACCAGCATTGTTTTTCACATAGACATTTTTTATAGCAACTAACGTATGTGCCATGACACTGAGGCTGTTGTTGAGATCTTGCATTCCTTGGTGTAGCAGCCGAAGATTATGATTGATGCTATCGAACCCAGATTGAATGATATGCAGTTGATTCTGTTGAATCCGTAGGAGATCTTCTTCTGTAATTTCATTAGAGTGTGTCTGGGGTTGAGTTTTTGTTTTGGCTTTTACTTTTCCACAAGGGCCTCCGTTCGGTATCCCCAAGAAAGGGAGCTGCTCCTGGCTAGGAGGAACAACTGCCATATCTTCTGAGCTTTCTTCTGGTTCCACTACTTTCACCACTATTTCTTCTTTTAGATTTATTTTCTCCACACACGATTGTTGGGATGGACCAGGATCATCTGTAAAACCTAAAAGTAAAGGTATAAAATGTTAATCTCTTTATGAATGGAATTCTTGACTATTAAGCCTGGGTATGACCAACAAATAAAAAGTGACTACAATCATTCTGAAATGATGTAGTTTTCACTTGATATCATTACTTACAACTGTAGTTAGTTCTAGTTTCAACTGGCAACTGAACATATATTAATGAAAAGATCAATTGTAAATTGAATAATAGCAGAAAGAATACTATTTTTAAAACAACACAATTTAACTGACAAGAGTACAGGGAAAAAATAAAAGTAAATGTACTGCATAATGCAAAATATCTACTTGTGTTATTTACTGTACTTTCATCTCTTCCAGGAAATGAAAAAATGTTATGAGAAGAGCACTTTAAAGTTATATATTAAAATGCATAAAAACCTTGTTTACGATTTTTTTTGTTTATGTACACAAGACGAAGAATTCCTACATTATTGAAAAGTTTTGTATGTCTTAAAATGCAAATATTTATTTAATTTAATTTATTTTTAAAAGCTAATTAAATTTAAAAACTAATATGATGGTTCTGACTTTGTTCACTAAAAACTAGGCTCAAAATTTCCTCCCTTAAAAAAAGTATTGTACAAAAGTATGCAATTTCCCTGGCTTAAAAGAAGAACTTACAGAGTATTATGCCAAAGCTGCAAAGTGGTATAGGATTAAAGTCAGACTAGAAACCAGGGAACTGTGAGTTCAAGTCCTGCCTTAGGTACAAAGCCAGCTGGGTAACACTCACTCTCAGCCCTGGGCGGCAATGACAAATCGTTTCTGAAATCCTGCCAAGAAAACTGCAAGGACTTGTCCAGGCGGTTGCCAGAACTCAACACTGACTGGAGGGCATTGTTTTTTTTTAAATCAATGATTATGCAAAAAGATGCTGCACTAAGCCAGAATGTGGATTTTGATGTAGTGCGCTTCTATAAACCACCTACTCTAGCTGTGCCAAAAGTGATACCATAATATTATGTATGAATGCATCTATTAGGTGTTGGGGAAAAGTGTTTTCAAACACAGCATTGTTGCAGAACAACACAGACTATGATGCATACAACCAAATGTTATTCAACATCTTTCACTGATTGCTCCATTGATTAAATCTTGCAGGGTTATTAATAGCTCACAAGCAGTATATAGAAAAGTAGAGCAAAGATGTTATCTTTTCTGGGGACACTGCCACCACCATTTCTAATTTAAAACATGAAGCCGCATACACGGGGGAACATAGTCTGGAACATGTTCTAACACATCCTTAGATATTCCAGATCAATGCATATAGTCCTCAACTTACAACCATTTGTTTAGTGACTGTTCAAAGTTACAACAGCATTGAAAAAAGTGACTTATGACTGCTTTTCACCCTTACCACTGTTGCAGCATCTCCATGGTCACATGATCAAAATTTGGATGCTTGGCAACTGGCATGTATCTATGATGGTTGCAGTGTCCCAGGGTTCTGTTATCACATCTTGCAACCTTCTGACAAGCAAACTCAATGGGGAAGCCAGATTCACTTAACAACCACGTTACTAACATAACAACCACAGTGATTTACTTAATAACCGTGGTAAGAAAGGCTGTAAAATGGGGCAAAACTCATTTAATAGCTGTCTTGTTTAGCAATGGAAATTTTGGACTCAATTGTGGTTTTAAGTCGAGGACTACCTGTACAATTGACCTTCAGCCTAAGAAAAGATTTCAGACCACAGATTTTTTTTAAAATTAAAATTAGAAGTGGAACCTAGTGCAGAAGAAACATTCTTACAAATTAAAGAAACTCAACCTAAAAGTTTGATTTAGCTGAATGATACTCATTATCCTTCTATAAAAAATATGTATTCTGAATTAATTTCAACTTCTATACCTTTCACTGATATAACTTTCTTGGGGTGGGAGAGACATGTAGAGTCTTGGTACTAGTCTTAAGTAATGGGGAATCAAAAATTCTTAAGTTTATCCACTGCAAATCATCTAAAACCATACCAAGAGATGCTGAACTCTGTCTGCTCCAACCTAGCAATATTTCCTGAAAGGAAAGGATATTGGCAATTGCCTTTGAAACTTTTCATTCTAAGTCTATGCAAGCAGGAATCTTCCAGTTTCTAATATTCTAACAATTGGCTCTGCACCCTATTCACCTGTCCATTCAAAATTTTAGCAGTTTGAATTCCACAATCTATCTAAAGTTTCAATGTGTAGTAAGAATACATTTCTGCTACAGTAAGTGAGAAGTGTAAGCTCCCCCATCTTTACATTCTATTATTTTCCAGTTCATTTTAGAGAGCTCAGCAGTGAAACAAAAAACAAAAGCAGATCATTCCATGCTGTTTCATCTCCAGGTATAGCATGGAAAGTCTAACTACCTTGGAAAGAGCTCTAATCTAATTGAATTGGCATCAGAATGCAAAAAAATTTGCATTCTGATGCTCCTAATGTTCCTATCTATTTAAGGAATATTTATAGCATCAGTCTGGAAGTGGTTCTTTAACGCAAAGGACCCATTTCCAAGATGTTCTTGACTCACGTGCAACTTTAGCCGCATAAATTCAACGCAACGCCAACTGCTGCAGCGATGGGAGTTAGTTCTTATCCAAGCGGCATCCAGCAGCTTTTCTTCTGGGCGTATCAAGAAGAGAAACTGCGGGCTGCACCAATACTTAAAAGGGATGGCCAAGAGCGCTTCACGGGTCCGTTCCACGGCCAAAAGCCGGCGGGAAAAAAAGCCCCGAATCAACGGGGAACCATTATTGCCCCGCCCCCCCCGGTAGCCCCGCCGGACACGGGAAGAGGCTGCGGTCCGGCTCCTTTGCAACTCACCCATATCCGACGCGGAGGAGGCTCTGGGCAGATCCAGGGTGTCGATGCCCCCGACAATGGGTACAGCCTCGTTGGGGGCAGGCAGACCCGAGGTATAGGATCGGAGGTGGTCGGGCGGCGAGGCGTCCTCGTTGCCCATCAGGAGGCCGAACGAGGCCGGGTGGGGGGCAACCCCGCCGGCGCCGTGGGTGACGCGGCAGAGTTTGCTCCGATCGCGGCGCTTCAGGTCCCGCCAGCGCTTTTTGAGGTCCTCCACCTCGCGTGGGCAAGCGGCCACCGGGTTCACTTTGTGCCGGATGAGCTCCCAGACTTTGCGCTTCTGACCCGGGGAGGCCCGGCCAGGCCCGGCTGCGAACAGCACCTGCTCGTGTTTCAACACCTGCTCGATCAGCACCTCCGTCTCCGCCTCGTTGAAATTGGCCTTGCGCCGCTTGGGCGAGTCTTCCGCCATCCTAAACCTCCAGCGGGATGGGTGGGGTGGGTGAGAAGGGACTGCTTCTCCCAGAGCCCGCGACGGGAAAGGCCACCCGCTTTTTACTGTGCCGCCGCGCCACCGGCTCTAGGCCAAACCCCGGGCCTGGCTCGGAAAGCAAATACCGCGCATGAGAGGAAAAGACGCGCAAACCCCCGGCGCAGGCGCCCCGCTTGTTGACATGGGACGGGAGGGGGTAAGGCAACCCTGCTGCCGCGGACCTCCTTTGAGCCCGCCCAGCTGTGAGGCCCACCAATCCTCAACTTCCAAAGCTTCGGCGCCTCCCAATGGGGATGTTTGCCGGGAAATGGCTTCGACTCCTCCACTCGTCCGTGCATTTCATTGCCCGCCCCTTGTCCGGAGCCGGAGGGTTCTGGCCACGCCCCATCGTGCCTTTTAGCTCCAGGGGCGCGCGCGCTCTTTTTTTTTTTTTGCTCCCCGTGAGAGTTATGATCCCGCCTTCCGGGGAGGGGAGGCCGAGGGGCGGCGCCCTCTCAACCCAGCGCGTCCGGCGTCCCATCCGTCTCTTCCCCCCCTCCCTCGCGCGCTCCTCACGTGCTGAGCAGTAACCCGGAGTTAGAAGGGAAACTAGAGACCGCCCCTTCTCCCTCCCCGTCTCTCGCTGCTGCTCAGGGCCGCTTCGGGGGCTGCAGAGAGGCATGTTTGCGCGCCTGCCCCGAAGGCTGCAGACGCGGCGTCTCTAGTTTCTAGGCGGTGGGGGATGGCGGCTGCTTTGGAGCTGCTCTTGCGGGATGAGGTGGCAGCCGGCGCGGTGGTGCGGTGGCTGAAGTCAAGCCAGAGCTGCGCCGAAGAGGTAAAACGCGCATCCCGCATTGGCGACGGCGACGCTTCTTTAAGTTAGCCCTCCGAGGGGCGGGAAGTCGGCGGGGGCCGTGAAGTTTCTTCTCGCCTTCAAAAACCCCGAAAAAGGAGGCGGGAAAAAGCAGGAATTGTCCCCGCCAGTTGTCTGCGCGGCCCTGGAGGCTACGAAGCAGGGCGCCTCTGGGGCCTCCATGATGCGTGCGAATCCGCTCTTTATCTTGGGCGACCGCGTAATCCTGACCCCCGAGATCCCCTGCATGCCTTCCCCCTATTTCAGTGATGTGTACATGCTTGCAGGTCAGGCTCGGCCGAGGGTCAGTGTCTTTGCAACCCATTCCTGGAAGGGGGGGAGGGGGATATATTTCCCCCTTGAAATAAGGCTGGGAAAATCAGAGGAAACTTATTCCCAAGCAAATGCGCCCAGAGTTGCAGATGTAATGAAAACCATATTTCATATGCTACTGTCTACTGCTAAAGTCTACTGTCTTTTGCGCATGTGGGAATGAGTTTTTTACAAAAAAAAAAAGTTTTCCCTGCAGCATGGCAAATCAAAACATTCGTGGTCTTGGATTACCTGAAAGGGAGAAAGCAGTGGCATTGTTTTTTCCTGAGCTGAGTCAAGTAACATTGTATCCAAAGCTAATCAAGTTACTTTGGCACCTGCAGCAAAAAAAAAAGTGATAACTGTTGTATGTCAAATAGCAGAAGCGGTCACATCAATCTAGTTTAGCAGGAGCCAGTCTTAAATATAATCTAGGATTACTAATCAAGGATCAATTTTAATATGCTAAGTCATCAGGAGATGGTCCACAAGCACAATTCTCCTTAAGTATGAAAATTTATTAAGTGAAGAACTGTAGAATCCCTGAGCTAAGCATAAAGAAGTCTTTGTACCAGTTCACTCTCTAGAGGATTGTTGGACGTGAGTACGTAGTCTCTAAACACACATGCAATGTATGTGTCTTGCTTGGTCAGTTTAAAACAACATTACAGTCTAACTCTGGAAAAGTGTTTCCTATAACCAGTGAATAAATGTTCAGCAACTCCCAGTAATTGGAAAGTAAATTATACTGCCTTTATAAGCAGCTGTTTGAACAAATATTGCCCTTGATTGTCCTTTTATTACACTGGTCATTGTGTCAGGTATTTGAAAATGGCCCTCTTGTGATTACAGTAATTAAGTAGTGCATTGCTGATTAAAGCATTCTTAGTGTCATTCAAAAGATTGTCTATATCTTCCGTGCCTTTTTATTTTGGGTAGTGCATGGGAACTAATAAGATCTTTAATGCCATTTGTTGGTCTAGAGATGCTAAAGAAGTGCCAGTTAATTGTTTGATTTTAGTTTTGATTACTAAAGCTCCTATTGTTAAAATTAACAATAAAACAACTTAGAAGAAGTAAAAATAAAAGAAACTAAGGACAAACCCAGATACACAAAATAAAGTCTGTAGGGACTGGACATCTTTCCTCTATGCTCAAAAGATTCTCTGCTCCAAATTAAAAAATTGTTTAAGGGAAGCCAAGCAGGGCATGCTTGTCCTGCTCTCCCTCTGCTCTCACTGCTCACTGGGAGCAGGCAAAGAAACAGAGACACTGGAGAAGAGACAGATCTTTACAACATAAGTGGCCCAGCATGGCAGGTTGGGGGCAGGTTAGGGGGAAGCAATTATGGGAGTATGAGGTATTTCAGTGGGTCGGGAGGTGCCTTGGGTGGTCTGAAGAAGGTGGCCTGTTCCATCACTAGGTTCCTCCCATGGCCTTCCCCACCCTGAAATACCTCATGTGCACTTAACAAGCCTCGCATTTGATTAACAAATGTGTGGGTGAAAGGAGGGAGTGATCACATTCAAGGTACAAGATTCGCTCCCACAAATCCTCAGGTTACGAATGGAACAGCAGGCTCCATTACATTCATAACTCAAGGACTACCTGTAGACGATAAATAATATTGTCCAGATTTGTTTTCCTGGGGTGAGAAAAATTGGACTTTATGCAGTTTAGGTTTTAATTGATACAGTTTAGAATGCATGCACACAGTGTCCTTTGGTTCCATTGCTATTCATTATAACAACCCTAATCATCAATTTTTTTTTTTTATGAGAGACAGTTGAGCCAATTTAGCGTGGCATAAAACTATGCTAGATGCCAGAGCTCTGCACATCTTAGAAAGACTCTTGGATTCTGCCCACTCATGCACTTTACTCTGTTTTGAGCCTTGCAATCTTGTATGCTGCACAAGTATAATTATTGCCCCCATCCCCATGCTACCTTCTGTTATTACCAAATGAATAAAAAGTGTATAGTTGAGAGTATGTACTTGAAATGCATTTTCTCTACTCCAGGGGTGTCAAATGCAAGGCCAATGGACTGAATCTGGCCCATGGAGTGCTTAGATCTGGCCCCTGGCTACCCTAGAAACAGCAAAAGACTGGCCCATGGTGCCTCTACCAGAGAAAATGGAGCTCAGGGATGCCACATGCGATGGCTCCTGCATCCCTTTGCCAGCAAAAACAGAGCACAGCCCCTCCCCAGCTCCGTTTTTGGTTGGAGAGGGCTAGCAAAACAAACTAAAAACAAAACAAAAGGAGAAATGTTTCCCCTTTTGCATTTGAGCATGCAAGAAGG
>JANHFL010006458.1:18276-41064 GCA_032468155.1 Oxyrhabdium leporinum | reverse complement strand
TGTTTGTTTAAGAAATTTATATTTCTGCCTATTCGCACATGGTGACTCAAGGTGGCTTATAAGAATATAAAAACCTCATATAAAAAACAATAAAACTAATAAAAGAGAATCATATAATAAATTAATAAAATAAATTAATAAAATAACTCCATCCTTTCCGGGTTGGCAGTCCAGAGCGGGGGGAGGGGGGAAAGAGGGGATGGTTTTGTGGGAGGGGCAAGAGTGTGTGCACGCAAATACCCATTGCTTGCACGAGTGGGGCTGCTAGAGCTTGCGCAAGTGGGGCTGCAATGCTTGCAGCAACACTCATGCAAGTGTGGCTCTGCACGCGCACACACATGCACCGGCCAGCTGCTCCCACGGCCTGGTGGCCAATAGACCACAGACCAATTGTAGGCCGTGGCCCACAGGTTGGGGACCCCTGATTTAGATGCAATTTCAGATATCACATACTGTCTATCACACAGGATCATTTCACATGTTACACATAGAGGTAGTTCTTGCTTAACGATAGGTTGCTTAGTGACAATGGGCCGCTCCCCCAAAGCTAGGTACGATTCGGTTCTGGGTTCTGACAACTGCACACATGCACGTACACATATACATGACCAGTTGCAGTGTTCCATGGTCACATAACTGATTTTCAATGTTTTTTGCCAGTTTCCAGCCTTTTCGGTCAAGATGGTGGCTACAGTTGCCCGATAGAAACCCTGCTCCCTTTTTTTATGTTGCATTGAGATAAAAAGGGTCAAGACTTTCATTGTCCAATCCATCTGCAGATGCCCCTGCTATCTACTATTTTGAGCATGATACTGGCACATCAATTAAAGCTCTGGTGTCATTCTTGACCCAAAAATGGTTCTATATCCCCACACTGTCTGTGCCTAGCACAATTGATTTTTGGATCTTGGAGAAATGATTATCAAAAGGTGTCACATCTTACTATTACCTCTGGCTCAATCTGTAGAAGGCAATCTGTTTTTGGGCCTTCAGTCAATCACTTCGTCAACCTTCTTTTCTCTGCCTATCCATGAAAACTAGAAGCCGTAGTTATTTACTCTCCCTTCCCTGGCAGACATGCATCTTAGCACTTAGTTAACTACATAAATTACAGCACATAAGAAAATCTAGTTCCTTGAGATAGACACACGTATTTGTCCGCCTGCTATTGAGAATTATGCCATGACTGAACACTGGCACTGAAAATTACTGATTGTCCTTTACATCTGCAAGAGAAAAAAAATTAAGCTAGAGCTACGTTCACCAAGGTTATCATTTCCTTGTCCTGGAGTTGCGTGGGTACTGAATGTAATATGCAATGGCTGTGCATCACCAGGAACATGTCCTGCATTAACGTTCTCCTGCATTGATATACCAGTGTTGTCCGTGGCTTTTGTTTTCTTTTAGGACACCTGTGCCTGGTATGGAGACACACATTCCAGTCATTTTCCTTGATTTAAATGGTAAGTTTCACCATGGCAAACAATAAGAGATAAGAGCCTTATGAAGGGAGGTGAATTTCAAGAAAGGGGATACAAAAGGGATATATTGAATAGATCTTGGTGGGTGAAAAACAGCCCTGTAAGCAGTTATAAGGGGTCCTGTCAACCCTGTGTTCCTCCTTTTCTTCTCCTTTATTTCCCTTCCCAAAAACAAGAGCATTTGCTTTGTGCATTGCAACTTTACCTTTTCAACTTAAAAGTTATTGGAGGCTGTAAGAGATGCTGGGCATGTAGTCTATGTAATGCCCTGTGTTTACACTTTGGAACAACAGATTTCTTACTTCACAGTGGAAGCTTTACATGTATCTCCTTATGAGGATTGGATAAGGGAGAAAATAAAAATATTCCATTTTGATTAATCAGATTGTTTGTCCAAATTACAAACTAATGGAGGCCAGGTTGAAACTCATATGGCCAATTTGGTCTACTATTGCCTATTCATCCTGTCTGAAGTAATTGTTTAAATGATATCCCAATCATTTGTAGCATGCTGATGCTGGTATTTCTTATATTTCTTTTGAAATGAATAAATCTGGTGATTTAAGTAGGATGCTTGCATGATTTAATCTAACAAAATATCCTCATCACAGGAACTCAGGATTAGTTATTGTCCAACCTAAGAGTTTTATAATCACAGTTGTGCAATCGTGGGTTAAGATGAAGTTGCTTTAGACCAGTGTTTCTCAGCCTTGGCAGCTTTCAGATGTATACTCCTAGAATTTCCCAGCCAGCAATCTGAAAAACTGCCAAAGTTGAAAAGCACAGTTTAGACAACACCGGATAGACCTCGACTTACAACAAGTAGCATAGTGACCATTTGAAGTTACAACCGACTAGACAGAGCAGACTTACAAACCGGATTTGAAGTGGTCAGTCTCCCTCCTCAGTCATGTGCCCAAACTTTGGGCACTCAGCCATAGTCTCATGGTCATGTGAGCACATATTACAATGGGTTTTGCTGAAAATCAGCATTTCTCTTTGTCTATAGAGATTCTCAGTCATCCAGGTCATGGTTGTCTCAAAGGTGTTTTTTTCAAGAGGCAACTGGACTTTCTGGTTTTTCTTTGAAGACATTTTGCTTCTCATCCAAGAAGCTTCTTCAGCTCAGACTGGATGGTGGGGAATGGAAGGTTTTATACTTCTTGCAGACAGCTGGTCATTTGCATCATTTTAGGGAGGCCACTTGGAGGTTTATCTGTGTCCTGAGCACTGCAAATGGGTGTGGAGCCTTCTGCGGGATGTTTTCTGCCCTGTGTCCCTTCACTGTTGAACACAGGTACAGGCTTTTGGGGATGAGTCCTCTCAAAAACCATTCTACCAAGTTTTGGAATTTTTGTTGTTGTACAGTTGGAAGGAGTTCAGGAGACAGCAAAAAGGTTGCTTGGGGATGTGTTTGCAAGGGATCCAACTCCTGCAATACATGTTGACTCAGAAGCACAATAAAGCCCATTCAGTTCAAGAGGGGGAGTGTTAGCATCCCAGCTAAAGAAACATGGGAAATGACTTTTATTTATTCAGTTTGCAATATAGATTTTAAAAATCTTTGGATAGATAGATTTTTGGTCCAGATAGATTTTTGGTCCACACCTTGTTTCTTACATCTCAGAAGCGCTCACTTCCTGGCCTGAGCCAGAATAGCCCATAGCATTTTGATGCCTATTAGCAAAACAATTCCCAGTCTAACTGAATGACGTTTCATGCAACAACATGTACTGTACTGGTTAGTCCTTTCTGAACTCGGTTATTTCACATTGTAAACTATTACTTATAATTCAGTATTATAAATTAGGGTTCTCAGAACTTCTTCAATAAACAGTGGTTGAAACTAAGTGTGGGATAGAGGAATATGTGAAACCAGAAAAGTTTTGGAATCCTTGGTTGTTTTCTAGGAGGAAAGGATATATTCCATCTATTCAGCCATTACATACATTCAGATGTAGCTGAAATATAACACGCAGCAAGCACAGTGACCATAGTTAAAAGCAAGGCTGTTGGATAGCATACCTGATTAACACCTGGTTATCCCCAAGCTTCTTTTTTTTACAAACCATGGCCTGACTGTAGGCCTGGGTAGAGACCAGGGGTGGGTTTCAAAACTTTTAGGAATGGGTTCGCTGCCCAACTGCTGGGTGGGCGTGACCATGGTGGGTGTGTGGCCTAGTAGACCTCCTGCACCATGGGGGGGGGGTTTGCCCTCCCCAGCCTCTGGAGGCTTTCCTCGAGGCTCCGGACGTTCTCTGGAGGATGGAAACGGGCTCATTTCCGGCCTTCTCGAACTTCTGGGAAGCCCGTTTCCCCCCCCCCCAGCCTCCGCGTGCGCCCTGCACTTACCTGCATCCAAAATGAGCGTGGAGACTCCTGGGAGAGGTGGGGCAGGAGTGGGATTTGGCGGTTCAGTGAACTGCACAGAATCTTCCCTAAGGATCCGCCCAAACCCCTGCAAACCCCCACCAGCCCACCCCCAGTAGAGACTAATGAACAAATCACAAACAAAGGTTATCAGATCTGGCCTGCAAAAATCCAGATTAGCCTCAGATGCTTTACTTCAAAGATGCCCTGCCATAACTTTAACTTGTCAATGTATGGTTCAGTATATCATATAAGCTTGGGGAAATGGGTTGAATACTGTAAATAAATCATGGTAAACCATAGACAAGGTGTCATGCAAATATAGGACAGGAGTAGAATCAAGCTCTGCTTTCTATTACAAGAGAGGATCAAAATGCTCTGTAGGAATTGAAACATTTTGGACAACCCTGTAGCACCGTTTTTTTTTCTTTGCTGGAACAAGCATTGCTCTTTGAGAACATTGGTACTCTTAAATGCCCTTCTGAGATTGCTTTTAAATGTCAGATTTCTCGAGGTGATCCCAGTAGCTTCAAGAAAGATTTATTAGCAAACTACTTTCCGCATTCCAAAAGAACAAATAATCTCTCTCTGTGTCTCTCTGTCTCTGTCTCTCTGTCTCTGTCTCTCTGTCTCTGTCTCTCTCTCTCACACACACACTATTAATGGCAGTCTATTTTTTTCTGTCATCATGTCCCCATGATGCTGCCTTCATCTCATCCCCAATGGATGAATGAAACACATAAGGAATCTTTAACTGTTTCAGCTTTAAAGTAGTATTTCCTTTTTATTCCAACACTTTTAAAGGTTAGCTTCCAAATGTTGTATATTGCCCGAATCACTGTGTTATGAGTTGGGTGGTTATATAAATTTGCTTAGTAAATAAATACACAAATGAACAGAAACAGTTAGACTTTGTTATCACAAAGAAAACATGTGGTTTGCAATAATTGGGAATGGAAGCAGAGGCTGGATTGGACTGGCAATTTCAGGCTGAAGGCATTTTTCTGCCAAGCGAAGGATGTGTGGAAAATTCTGTAACTCAGTAAAGGGAAAAGATCCAAAGTAGTTCTTTAATGCAATATTTCCTGTTTCAGGTATTATATTTCCACTAGCAGCAGCAGTTTAAGGTAAACGCTGTTCATTGTGTGGGTGAAAGTGAACCAAATACAGGTCTGGTTATTCTGTTCAGTCGTAGCAGGGAGAACGCACCACAGCTCTTAGAGGTTTCTTTGCATATTGAAAAGCACTGGATCCTTCTTCAAGCAACGTCTTTATTCTATCTGATGTAATCTGGAGTAGTATGCCATAAATGGGCACTGGGAATAATAACTGGCAGCTACAGTATATTGCACAGGCTTCAGTGGCGTTTCTCTGTTTGTTCCTCCTGTCAGCGGAAACTCTTGAGGTGCTCATCGAGTCAAGCGAGTACATGAGCCAGTTGCTGGAACAAGCTTCCCTACATTTCTTCGTCACAGCCCGTGTCAATGAACTACAAAAGATCCTGGCCCGGCAGAAGACCGTTTCGCTGAAAATCCCTCAATTGCACCTCAAGGTCAGTTTGGTTGGAAGCAGCCATGAGCAAAGAGATAAGAAGTCGTAGGCTGACAATATTCTGCATCTTGGTCTAGTCTACCCAATTTAGGCTATGTTGTTTTGTGTTTTTTTCGTGTGGGAGACTGAGAGGAGACAAGCCCAAGTTAGAGATGTTGGAGAAATTTGTCAGAGCTTGGTTTAAGGAACAGATGTTAAGATGGCTGAAAAAAGCAGGTGAATCCTCCAGCTTCCAGATTTCTTCTCGCAGATCTCAGATCCAAATCCCAAGCACTGCAGGGGAAATCCTGGGTCTCCCGTCTGTTTCCTTCTGTCTTCACCAAAGTATTTCTTCAGCTCTAGTCTTCAAGATTCCCCCCCTCTGTACCTATGCCTTGGCCAGAATGAAGGAGCACGTCCTGGACCATTTACACAGTTTAATTGTGTTCCTCAAAGCCGTCTTAGTTGCCAGCAGACAATATGCATATGAATTGGAAATGTAATCTGTACAGGTAGTCCTCGACTTACGATCACAAGCACAAAATTTCTGTTGCTAAGTGAGACGTTTATTAAGTGAATTTTGCTCCATTTTACGATCTCTCTTTTCACAGTTGTTAAGCGAATCACTGCAGTTGTAAATTTAGCAACGCGCCTGTTCTGTGAATCTGGCTTCCCTGTTGACTTTGCTCGGCAGAAGGTCGCAAAAGGGGGAATCACCTGACCCCAGGACACGGCGACCGTTATAAACACGAGTCAGTTGCCGAGGGTCTGATTTTTGACCATGGGGATGCTGCAATGGTCATAAGTGTGAAAAATGGTCATCGGTCACCTTGTTCAGTGCTGTTATAACTTCGAACGGTCCCTAAGCAAATTGTTGTAAATCGAGGACTACCTATATCACGCTTAGTATCTCAGTATTTTTCTCTCTGCCAAAATACCATTAGTACCAAAATTGGTACTAATAGAGAAATGGCATCCAGAGCAAGTGTCAAAAAAAATCTTTTCACGGCATCATTTCCCCCAAATGCAAGAGTGACCACTAATTAGTTATAAAAGAGAGAGGAGAAGTCACAGGCTTCTCACATCAGGAGAAATCTGATTGATTTCAGATACACTTTTGACAGCATTACACAGAAATACTAATAATGGGCACAAACATGTCTTTCTGAGCACTTGTAATGTACGCAACGTGGCTGATTCTACCATTAGGCAAAATTAAATGGCCACCTAAGGCAGCAGGATTTTGGCATTACAAAAAGGTAGTAAATTGTTTATTAATGTAGTATTTTATTTTTACAGCCAAGGAGAGAGAGCAGCATGTTTCCTTCCATTGCCAAAATAACTTGCTTGTCCTTCTGCCACACAGCAAAGGATCTTGGGAAGAGGTGGATGGGTAGGCTGGCAGACTTCATTTACTTCTCTGCCTTAGGCACCAAAATCTCGCAGGCTGGCGCTATGCACAAATAGGCACCAAATCTCCCTATGGCTGTGTCAATAAAGCTGGTTTTCTTTCCTATGAAAATACATGAACGTTTCAATTTCCTCACACCCTTTTCCTCTTGTATAGATGTTCTCTAAGCCAAGAGCCCCCTCGTTTGTTTTGCAGAACTTTTGGCAAAGCAAGGGCTGATAGCAGACTTTTGGGAAACCACCAGTTAACAGCCAAGAGGCTGCCAGACTTTGTCCTGCTTTGTTGGTTGACTGAACATGTTTGGCTATTGTGGAAAACCCTCTACGGATATCGGTTGTAATAAATGCACAGGGTTGGGAGGGCATTTGCATCTAATCATTATAAAGTATGTGAGAAGCCTTCAGTTAGATAACGCATATATATATTCGTAAAAAGATGCATTTTCCTCTAATACCTTCATTTAACATTGTTAAGCTAAGGGAGAGGGATTGGCCTAAACTCACCAACTGAATTTCATTTCTCAAATGGCTCAGATCTTCATCCAAGTGGTCATCTCAATTGCTACAAATATTTTAGTACCTTCTATTACCAGAACCAGGAATTGAAATTCTCACACAGTAGATAACTTGAATTAGATCAGGTCTCCCTTAAACTGACCGTTTGTCAAATGTGAAATTCAACTCCCAGTTTTCTTAAACTTCAGGAATATGAATAATTCTGATACTTACCGAAGCTATGGCAGAGCGTTGCACTGGGAGGCCTCCACGGGTAATACTGGTATTGAATTGCATGTCTTGCTCCAGTGAGAGGGGTGCAGGCAGGGGACTCAGTGGCCATGGAAGATGGGGTTTCGGGTGCAAAGGAGGAAGGGGTGATCTCCCCCTCCCTCCTGCTGCAGAGCCGCCATGGAGCTCATGCAGGGCAGTGCGACTGCTGGCGAAGGGGCCCTGGCAGGTTGGCGGCTGGGGAGGTCCAGAGATCTGGGCTCATTTGCCTGGCCGTTGCTGGCTCAGCTGATCCGTGGGCCGTAATTAAAGGGCTGAGCCTCCATGAGGTGACCGGAGAAGGGAAGGGTTGCCTCCTGTGCTGGCAATGCCCACACCCTCACTAGGCTTTATTTTTTGGCATAGGGCTTATATTAGACCCCCCCCAAAAAAAAAAATCAGGCTAAGACTTATTTTCTGGGTAGGTCGTATTTTCAGGGAAACTTAGTAGAATCGCTGTCTTGATGTGGTTGTGGGGTTTGAATGTGCTGAGGAGGGTGAGAGCTATTTCAGGTCTCATCAGAAGAGTCAGACAAAGAGTTTCTCTCCCATAAATAATATGGTGAAATGTAATTTATAGAAACCCAACCCAGATCAGTTATCACCCAGCTTAATAAGGGTCAGAAAAACACAAACAGTGCACCACCAAAATGGAAGATCAGGTTGGAAAATAAGATCAGCTTGTTAAATCAGATGCAAGCAGAGCTAGAAAAGATGAAACAAAAGAGGCTGAGAAACAAGAAGACCAAAGAAAATCTGATCAAGAAATATCACTTAGAAAAAAAGGAAAATCAAGGAAGCACTGGAAATAATAAAATAGCAAATAACAGCTACAGCCAAGGAGTTCAGTAGTACAAACTTCAAATTGTACACTATAGACCAGGGGTGTCAAACTCGCACGCGTGACCAGTGAATCTCTTGCTACAGCAAGAGCAGCCTGCCTCTGCCTAGGATAGGACCAAGTATATATACATTCATAATCTATCCTATATACAAGTAGTCCTCGGCTTGCAACAGTTCACTTAGTGACCTTCAAAGTTACAATGGCACTGAAAAAAAGTGGCTTATGACCATTTTTCACATTTACAGCCATTGCAACATTCCCAGGATCATATGATCAAAATTCAGACCGTTGGCAACTGAGTTATATTTATGATGGTTGCAGTGTCCCAGGGTCAGGTGATCTTCCTTTATGACCTTCTGATACGCAAAGTCAATGGGGAATCCTGATTTACTTAGCAACCGTGTTACTAACTTAACGACTGCAGTGATTCACTTAACAACTGTGGCAAGAAAAGTTGTAAAATGGGGCAAAACTCACTTAACAAATGTTTCATTTAGCAACATAAACTTTGGGCTCAGTTGTGGTCGTAAGTCGAGGGCTACCTGTAAGGAACACCAGAAGGTACCTTTTGGATGACTGCTATTCTTGTTTACTTTTTTTTTTTGCAGAAAACCTCGTGCCAAATATCTTCTCAGAGCTTTTCTTTGTATTGCAGCTGCTAACAGCAAAGGGAACTTCCTTTGCAGAAGATAGGGAGAGTGACATGGGATTTATGGAACAGAATAAAGGTCAGACATGATATAAGAATCCTTGGATGTCATACGTGATATGTATATTATAGCACATATGATAGTAAACAATGTTAGAAGGATTCTACTAAACAAAATAAGAGATTTTGGAAAAGTTTCATTTAAGTGGATTGAGAAATTTATTTTTAGCTTAAATATTACTCATTATGAAGGTGCAGAAGTTATAGCTTCTCACTGTATCTAAAAAACTGAGAAATTATGATTAAGGTCTTAGTAGGTATGCTATGTTGCAAGGCAGCTTTCAACTATGGTTTAACACGCATTGTTTGAAAATCATTAACCATAGCTTTCCTTTACATATATAAAAGGAAGCCACGTTTAACATCTAGATTTCTGGCTTATTTCTTCATTCGAGCAACAAGAATATTTAAAATAAAAATTCTGAGCAGTTGATGCTACTTATTGAGAAGAGTTTTATAACATTGTATAATTCCTTTGGTAGTTATTCTTTCCTAGGTGTTCAAGGTAAATGGCAGTCCTGGAAGTAGTGTTTTTGTTCTTGACCAGACTGAATTCTATGGAATGAGTTCCCTCAAGTGCTTTTTTTCCTATTTTGTTTACAGATTTGATTGAGAGGCAGCACTTTCACAGTATACACAATTGTGTTTACTTTGCTGTGCAAGTTTTGGATTATCAGTTTGAGTAAGTGCAATGATTTAGCTGCTTTCATAAGAAAGCAGATACTTTCACACCTGGTATTTATTTCAAATTGTTCATAGGCTGCATAACTTTCCTGCATAACTTTGATTATTTGTTTAACATAAATTTATCCCTTTATATCACACAACTGTGGGCAACGTACAGGGGGCACAACAGCAACCTTGGCATATAAAGAACTCACATCATTAAAAAAAATCCAGAAGAGAGAAAAGATGGCTATCGTTCTTTCTCCCTTGGCATCAAAGCCCCTCTTAGAAAGGAAGATTTTCAGAAGCTTCCTAAATCTTACCTGGGCAGGATGTTGCTCCCAGCATAGATCCAGTCATTGAGTGACAGAGCTCAGAATGCAGACTGTCAGTAGAGGATATAAAGAGTAGCAGTGCAGTGGAATTCATCCTCTTTGGATTTAAATACAATATCACAATGTGCTTTTCTTCTTGATTGCTGTTGTCTTGGCAGAATTGTTTCTCATTTAGAGAAAGGGACACTGAAACTTCTTGCTGAGAATGACAGAATTGCATCTTTTTCCCTTGGCTTGCATGAGAGGTTAACGGCAGCCTATGAAAACACAACAGCAAAGGTAATATGAAGCAAATATCGGAAGGGCTTTGCAAAACTTCTTGGAAATTACTTCTTGGAGACAAAAAAAGATTGCTTCTTCAGTTGGTAGTGCCTGTGTTGTTTATTTTCTTTAAATATTTTTGTGCATACAGCTTTTTCAAGTGCACATATGAATCTTCCTCTGCCTTGTAAATAGCAGTTACAATTAACTGAAGAATAAGGAAATACTATTATTAGAATTATAGTATAGTATAGAATAAGAGCAGCACGTGAAATAACAAAAGCAGGTTAGGGTGTAGGTTAAGGTGCTTAAAATTGGTCATTTGATTGCACTGCTACAAGTTGACTTAAATTTATGTTTTAGCAATGAATGAGGCATAGTAAAGAGAACTGATTGCAATTTCAATTTAAGGCTAGATTCTGCATACTTTGCTTAGAGAGAAGTGTTTATTGAAATGGAGAACTGCTTACTTATCATTATATGCAATCAACAGGTTTCTCTCTGGTTGCCTTCATGTGTGCAGTCAGTTTCTTTTCAGCCAGAAACTGACAATCGATCTAACTTTTCCAGTGATAAGGCATTTCATATATTCAAGAAGCAAAGGTGAGAACTCTTGCTTTTCCTTCATCAAATGCTGTAATAATAATAAACTTAATTAAAAAGAATTAAGTTGTTTTAATTGCTAAATTTGAACATATGAACTTATTGATTACAAGAGAATCACTTCCAAATCCATATTATTGGTTCACTTGAATATTTTGGTGTTTGAATAATAGTAGACAAAACTATTGTTACAAAACAAGAGTAGGGCCCTGTACTACTCACTCTCCCCTTCTTCCATATGCCTTGTAATTGTCTCTTGCCACAGCAGCTCCTGTGTTTCATCATTATACTATGAGGCCATCTTTGAAAAAAGGTTGCAAAATGTTCTTAGACAACGGTCCTCAACCTTTGTGGCTTGACGGCCTGGTTGGGGGAGGGAAAGGGGAACCGGACTGTGCGAACGGTGGGCTGGTGTGGGCGTCTGCGCGCGCATACAGCTTCACTCACGTAAGACAGAAGAGGAGGCTGGGGCCCGGTTTTATGCGCCTTCAGGCTTTTCCACGCCAAAAGCTTTTGCAAAGGAATGGAAGGCCTGAAGCAGCATGAGATCCCTTCCCTGAAGCCTTTTGTCCGTTTGCAAAAGCTTTTGGCGCAGAGAAGAAAAGCCTTCGGGGGCACGGCTTTCTGCTCCTTCAGACTCACAGAGGCTGCCCAGTGCTCCAAAAGCAGACCGGGTGTCCTGCCAGGCAGCCTCAGGGTGCGCTCGTCCCACTCAACCACTGGTCTCATTGCTCCACTTTTGGAGCATCGGGAGCACGCAAGAAAGAAGAGAAGCCTTTGGGGTGCCGCTCGTGGGAGTGGTGCTGCTATGATAATTGTATTTTCAGATATTAACACTAATATGTCTACCTTGTTCAATAGAGATATTTTCTATGAATTGCTGCGTGAATGGGAAGATAACTTTGAAAAAACAGGTTGGGATTTTGAAAAATGTCTAGGAGATAGGATCAGGTAAGAGCTTTTAATGCAACAATTGAATCAGGGTAATTTACAGAAATAGTGACAAGGATAATTAGAAAAGAGTCCCTGTACCTCTTTGTAGCCCAGTAGATGATAACTAGTGATTATTTTGGAAAGCATTGGAGAATATCTGATCTAATATCTCAATACCAAGATTTGCAAGAAATCCCTAGGTATGTAACAAATTTATGTGGTTTGAAATTGTAAGGTCAGAACTTGTAAGAAACAAAGAATTACCCATATTTTTGATAATGACAACAAATGAAATATAGTCATGTATTAAGAATTTGTTAAAGGAGAGATTTAAAAATGCTTCCAAAGAAATCCTGGAACCCAAAGAGAACCAACAATGGGAATTGATTTTCAGAAACATCATAGTAAATACTCTCTATTTAAAAGGGATTGCAGTGGCACATGGACATTACTGTAATTCAGTCATGGTTAATAGAAAGCAAAAAATCGGCTCTTTCTCTTTTTGTGACTTTATTGGATAGAGTGTAAATATGAAAATACATTTAGAAAAGTTGTAGGAGGCTTATCAAGCCCCTCTTCCCCCCCCCAAAAAAAGTACATTGCAGTGCTTCAGTTTTCCAAAAATAACTGTCATGCACTGAGAAAGAGTGACTGATCTAAGTTCACCAAGTGAGGTTCCAGGATAGGGTGGATTGGGGAGGTGGGGGGAACCAGAACCAATATTTCATAGTTTCAAATTACACAAGTTATTTAGAGATTTGTTATTTTCTTAGTACCTCTAGGGATTTTAAAATAGTAACTCCTGATTTAATTATAATAACAGTCACTTGTTTCTTGTTCTGTAGAGTTATGATGGCACATCTTTCAGCAGCTTGTAACTATAGCCACTTTGCCCGGCTCTTTCAGAAACAGCTTCTTCAGGTAGGTTTGTGGTTGCATTTTTTAAAATAAATAAAGATGTTTTGTTTTGTAATAGCAAGGTATTTATGATAACTAAACTTGTCGATGGTTGTGGGTTCCTTAGTGCTCTCTGAGCAAAATATTGTTCTTCTGTCTCCTTCCACCCCCCCTTCTGTTTCAAAGATGTGTAAAGGATCAGTTGGTGGAGGCACAAGTTGGGGAGATACTCCAGACCAGGATGTCCTTAACATGTTAGGTCCAGATAATCTGAACCGACTGAAGAGGCTGCAAGAGAGATTTCTTGTTCCTCAGAGCATCAGAGGACCTTCTCCTCCTCCTTCTTTCCCAGGATGCCAACAGTTTTTCAGGGACTTCATCCTCAGTGCAGGGAGGTGAGATACTTTTGCCACTCACTTAAGCTGTGTATTACTAAGTAAAGGCATTTAATAGTTTTGCATTTGGTTCTGACAAGTTTCTTAAGTGTGCAATACAGAGTGCCTCAGAGGAATCTAAAGGAAATCCGTGCATAAACTATTCTGATGTTCCCGTTTCTTAACCTTATTGGTTTAATTAGTAGAATGATTACAAGAGGCCAGAAAAATTTCAAAATTCTTCAAAGCAAAATAAGATTGCATTGTTGTTCAATGTTATTGTGCGGTCTTATTGCTTACTTGAAATTTGAAATAATGTATTTGGGCTAGAGCTGTTTTTTTTGTTCAGAGTGAACATTGCAAATATATAACAAAGGAATGTGAGAAAAACAACAAAATTGTATTCTGCACTTTGAAGTGCATCTGTAATACCTGTCCAAAATGATTTTGTAGTATATGTGTGCTCTTGCTCTGATGGATCTCGGTGTTGCTGTGCTGTTGTTAAAAATGATTTTTTTTCCTCAAGAATATGCAACAGCATAAACGGTTGACCCATAATTAGGGAGCTTTCTCTCAAGATGGTGCTATATGTAATAAAAATGACGATAAGGCACATAGCTGGTAAGATTTAAATAGAGTTTCATCCCCAGCAGAAATAGATAAAAAACAATGCACAGACGAGGTAAGAATATAGGAAGACCTTGCTTCTTTTCAGAATGTTGAAGAAGGTTATCTTATCTTTCTACTTTAAATCATGAGACATCAAAAGACTAATCTGCATGTCTGAGAAAAATGGTAAAGTCCATCGTGCAGTTCTTTGATTATGAACAAATTTCAATTCAATAGATGGGAACCACTTCTAACTGTTCATAGACTTGCTTTTAAAAATGGATTGTATTTGAGAACATAAAACTGAAATAAAGTGGTGTGAATCAACCTGGAATATGTTTTTTTTAATTTTGATTCTATACGGAAACACATATCCCACATTTAAAAAGAAACTTCTCAGAAAACTTATAATGCTAACACAAAGTATACTATGAAAAAAAGAAAAAAAGCATTATCTGAAGTTGAAAAAAAAGCAAGACAAAATATTTCAGACAGAAAGTACTTCACAGTAAAAAGAAGTAAAGCATTTTTCCTGCTTCCAGAACGTTGTCATATTCCGTTGATTTTCTTAGAAAGAGAGATTGCTCGGTAGGTTGACTAATGGCTAAGATAGTTGAGTTAATTTGATTTTAAATATGTTCTTCATTGTAAGAGCCATTTACAATCTTAATACCCTATTTCAAATTTGGATTGTTCTCATAATGTCTGTTCCTTGAGGAGTGTTAGCTGAGCCCTCTTGGTTGGTTGATCTGCTGCTTATTTGCTGACTATTAACAATTTCCAAGATGAAAGTTGTTTGGATCATAGTCATGTGCAATAGTGGTTTTTGTTAAGTATAAATAAATACTCTGGGCTGGTACCATATTTTTTTTAAAATATTGTCAGTTGCCCAGAGTCGCAGAAGTGAGAAAGGCAGCCTTATAAGGTGTTTAAATACAAGTAGTCCTTGTTCAAAGTTAGAACGGCACTGAAAAAAGTGACTTATGACCATTTTTCACACTTGTGACTGTTATAGCATCCCCATGGTCACCTGATTTATATTCGGATGCCTGACAACTGGTTTATATTTCTGGTGGTAGCAATGTCCCGGGTCATACAATCATCTTTTGACAAGCAAAGTCAATGGAGAAGCCAAATTCACTTAACAACCATGGTACTAATTTAACAATTGCAGTGATTCACTTAACAAATGTGGCAAGAAAAGTTGTAAAATGGGGCAAAACTCACTTAACAAATATCTCACTTAGCAACATAAATTCTGGGCTCAATTGTGGTCGTAAGTCAAGGATATGCATATGCATACTTTCAAATCTCATTCCTATTTTGATTTGTTTTTTGAAAGCTACCGATTTAATCAACACCTGGTAGACAGTTTGTGCCTGCAGATACTTGAGCTGGACAGCTTTGCCTTGGTGGAACATGAACCCAGTGATGGAGAAGCAATGAGCGAACAGGTAGATCTCATCACTAAGTTATAACCTTTCTATTTAAATACCTTTGTTGAGTCAGTTCATTGTTTGGCTGTTTGAATGGAATGCCTGCAATCCTTGTTAAAATAAGTAGAATAGTGAGTATAATGATCACTGGAATGCCTCAGAATGCCTTGTTTTAATAGAAACGGGCTATGATGTGTAGCCCTTTTTTTGCAAATACAAGTGAATTTCTTTGAGTGGAAAAGGAAAGCCGAATGTGGGCTTTATTTCAGTAGACATAAGCTGTACATATTTCCGTTGTAAAGGGAGAGTTTTACAAATTCCCAAAACATACTG
Organism: Oxyrhabdium leporinum; assembly: GCA_032468155.1. Classification (NCBI taxonomy): domain Eukaryota; kingdom Metazoa; phylum Chordata; class Lepidosauria; order Squamata; family Cyclocoridae; genus Oxyrhabdium; species Oxyrhabdium leporinum. The sequence continues at coordinate 25,508 of JANHFL010006458.1, read as the reverse complement.
GCTTCATTTTTGGTATTGCTTTTTTGCCCATTCCCACTGGTAGTATTTATTCCTGAAAAAAATAATGTTGTAGTGTCAGATGTGATTTGATGTCATCACTGCTTCTAATAGGTAGAAGACAGAAAAGAAAGGATTTTTCCCCCAAGGTAACCATTGGTTTTCTTCAAGAAGACTGCAACTGCCTTGTTTTCTTGAAGGCCTCTGACAATGAATGCAAAGAATGGTCATCTGAATCCAATATATTTTTTAAACTTAAATAATTAGATGTCACATACTTGTTTTGACTTACACAGTATGAAGGGTTCTCTTGATTTTGAAAAAAAAAACCATTTTCAGTTGTTGCATCACATATTCAGTTATAGTGTTGTGGCAGAGCTGTTACATGAGGAAGACCATTATTTTGAATTTTTATTAGGTGATCCTTAACCAGGCCACATTCTCTCTATCTTAATTCCCTCTCTCCAATAGGAGATATGATTATACATATTGTGTGATACCCTTAAAATAACTCTGGCATTTTTGGTGTTGTTACTATCCTGTGCTGGATTACAAATGTAGGAAGTTTCACTAGTTTTTCTTTCCAGGATGAAAAAAAGCATTTTGCCAGCGTTCTTATGAGCCTTCGACTCCTGGCTAAGTTTGTGGGATTCCTTGTCTTTCTGCCATATCGCACATCAGAACCAGCAACTGGAGATCTCTTGGAGTCAGCAATCACATTAAGGAATCATGTATGCTGTCATCTGCATCTATGTACAGGAAGCACATTATAAGACAGGGAGATTTTTTTTCCAGTTCTCCTAGCCACTAGCCAGTTGATATACATAACTGGATTGTTTCCAGATAACTCAGTTAACTAGCATTTATGATATTAATATACTTTGCTTTGTTATTATAGATTAAGGCCAGATTCTATTAACTCTGATAGCATAAGAGATGAGCAGGTTGTTCCTGAGGAGAGGCTCAAATGCATCATCAGTTTGGAGTTGCTATGCTCCCACAAGAGACTCAGGTCCAGCCCACTGTGAATTCTATTGACCTATATCTAGTGCCAATTTGGTTTGACCATTAATATATCAGATTCTTGTGTATAAGTAGCATATAATAAACTTTTAGTGCTTTGAGCTCATCTTCTGCTCCTGATTATTTGTGCCTGACAGTACTGTCAGATAACATAGATGTATTAGCTTGGCGGAGTGGAAAATGAAAAGTATGTATTTATTGGTAAATACCGCCCTGACAAAAACTAACACGTCTTCAAAATAGCTTCTATTTAATAAGCTTAATCTGGAGATGCCTTCAAGCAGCAAACCAAGAATTAAAACAAACACAATGACAGAATTATATCCTATAGCATAATTAGGTAACCTGATGTCCTTCAGATGTCTTGGACTTCTTCAAATTATTTTGAAAATTTTAGTAGTTCTTTAATATGGTAAATTGCCTGTTAAAAAGGATTGGGTAGCACTCCACCCCCCACCCATCGCCAATCAAAATCCCATCACTTGTTGATACTTTGTGGTATAATAAAACTAAGCTGGAATAGTTGGCTTCTGGATTATGGATAATATTTTCCCAATATGGTATTTCTTTTCTCTCTTTCTAGGCCCATCCTGGGCTGGATATTTTCAAGTTATTGAGACAGTCCATTCAGAAACGATGTATGGTCCTGACTGTACCATGGGTGGTTGAATTTCTTTCTCTCATGGATTACATTGCTCCATTTCTTAGCTACTATGAGAAAATATTTGCTCTGCTCTTGCAGCTGTACAGGTAAAAGCATAAAAAACAATACTTTGATGAGATTTGCTGCAAGGAAATACATTTTTGAAACACAGATTGGTGGTGTCCTGGTAAAACTTTTGTTGTGACTGACAATGGCAACTTTATTCACTAAGTAGCTTAAAGCTTTATTTTACAACAGTTTTCTCAGTTTGGTGTCCTTCAGACCAGGTTCAGTCAGCAGTGCTGACTGAAAATTATGATTACTGTAGTAAAAGGTAGCAGAAGAAAGTATTGGGGATGCTGTTATACTCTGCAAGCTTTACAGCACTAAGCTCAACTTGCAGTAGTCAGTGTAGCATAATATCTTCGGTTTGTAATCATTTCTCCTGCTAGAAATGTTAGTCCTTTTGTGAATGTATAATGTACAATCTCCAGATAGTTAACTTTTTAAATCTAGTTGTTATTTAATGCTGATGGTTTTATAGCCCTAACGTTTTAAGATGTAAGAAAAATTATTTTTTTAAAGAATACAGACATAGGAGGAAGAGGTCAATTTAATACATTTTTTCTTTCTTTTCATTCTTTTATAGGTATCTGCTGCTTTCTGAAGATAAAAAAATGTGTTTCCTGAATAAGCTATTGATCCTCGCAGTTTTAGGATGGCTTTTTCAAGTATGCTACTGGGTTTTTTAGAATTTTTTAGAAATGAGAGGCCTTTTCTAGCATTGCCATGTATTTTTAAAAGATGAAATAGAAATACTAGTATCAGTCTATGGACATCTCCTCCCTGGAAGATTAACTGTTCAGGACTTGTCTTCCAGGTGCCGACTGTTCCAGAAAACCTGTTCTTTGCTGGTGCAGTGAAATCGGATGAATTGTCTTTGGAATCCGTAACCACAGTTCAAGCTCTGGTAAATTTGTGTATATAAGCACCTAGGCAGCACGTGTATGTCCAACAGATACACACTGGCTAATTGGCTAATGCACCTGTCTGCATCATTTATCACATAGCCGTGATCTGCAGATGAAAGGTATTCTGTTGGTTTTTATATATCATTGGAAAGTGAATCTGTTACTTCTTTTTTTTTTCTATTTCTTAGGATTCTGTGCCTTTGGTTGATCAACAGTTGCTTTATACCTGTTGTCCTTACCTTGGTGAGTCTTTTATTTCAGAGTATATTCGATGGGAAAAACAAGATCTGAGAAATTTTTCTCTTTTTCGGATTGCAAATAATCCCAATGGAGAAGGTTTAATTGCCTGACTAGAAATTATTACTTTCTGAAGCTATACAGGAATATTATATTATGTTATGTTATGTAATATTATTACATTATATTGTACTACAATATATTGTATTATTACATTATATTATAGCACATTCTTAATGTTCACATCTTGCTATAACATTGAATGTAATTACTATTCTAACCTTAACTTGTGACTTAAGCAAGTAGTTGAAGTTAGTTAGGTATATTAAGTATTTATTTATAAAATTTATTGGCCCATCTTACCACAGAGTAACCCTGGGCGGTATTTTTTGTATTTTATATTATGTATTAAATGCATAAAGTTGGATATGCAAATAGTGAACTTTCATCTAATTACATTCAGAGCCAAGTAATGATGCTACTTCTTGAATGATAAATCCAAAAACGTAATGCTGAGCAGCATTGACCTTCCTTTAGAATTGTCCTGTGGGATTTTTGTGACTACATCTTTCTCCAGATGAAAAATCTGGGTAATGTCACTCTGAGGTTATGTTTTACACCACCATCATCCATTTTATGCTCCCAAGTATAACACGTAGTATTCCTTTGCCATAGGTGAGTTGAGGAAATTACTGTCTTCTTTTGCGTTGGGAAGCGGAGGAAAAAATGGTGGCTATATAAGAAAAATAACCCCAACTGCTACAGAGGCCTTAGCTCCAAAGCCTTCCCTCACTCAGCAAAAACTTCAGGTAAGGGGCATCCTATGCAAGTCAAAAAACCCATTTTTATAGCAATAATAAGGATTGCAGCAAAATCACTATGCATTTGACAGAGGATACTTTAATGCAGTGATCAGGACTCTGCCATGTTCCTTTCCGGTCATGAGTAGAGCTGTCTTTAAAGAATTGGAATAAAATTCCAGAAGCCATACTCTGCATGCTTCCCCAGCCTTGTTGATACGCCACAGAAATTCTAAGATGTATTATAGTATCAGCTGAGGAACCAGGAATGTTAGCGCTTGTAAGCAAAGAGAAAAGGACTGAGCCGTGATAACTAAACTTCATTAGGCCAATAGGCATGCTAACATCATCTCTGGCATGTATACAGGTAGTCCTCAATTTACAACAGTTCATTTGACGACTGTTCAAAGTTAGAACAGCACTGAAAAAGTGACATGACCAGTTTTTATACTTATGACCATTGCAACATCCCCATGGTCATGTGATCAGAATTCAGATGCTTGGCAATCGGCTCATATTTATGATGGTTGCAGTGCCCTGGGGTCACATGATCATCTTTTGTGACCTGACAAGCAAAGTTAATGGGGAAGCAAGATTCAGTTAACAACCATATTAATAACTTAACAACTGCAGTGGTTCACTTAACAACTGTGGCAAGAAAAGTCGTAAAATGGGGGGGAATCACTTAACAATTGTTTTGCTTAGCAACAGAAATTTTGGGCTCAATTGTGGTCATAAGTCAAGGACTACATGTACACGTGTGCATTTTCCAGGATTCACTCTCCCTAATATCGCCATCCCCTCCCTCATCCAACTCTACCTGGCTTCATGAGGCCTTTATTATGGGTATTTTAGGGTATAATTTATTCATAGTGTTGCCATTCTCACCTCTGCATTATTTGTAAAGACATTCTAACTTGCAAGCAGCACCTCCATTTTCTTCTTTCAGTGAATTCAATCTACAGCTTCAAATATTGTGGATGCTATACCTTGATGTTTTTTTTTCTGTCCTCTGTAGCTATCGGTCAGCTCTTTTTTTTATACTTCTAAAGAAAGCTTGAGTTTTCTAGATATATTAGTGTATCCTGAATTTGCTTCCTATAGTTGCTTTATGACTCTATGCAGTCCTATTTCAGTGGACTGTTTTTTTAAATAAAAAAGGTAGTTAATTCTAGCTGACATAAAGAAGAGAAGATGTAAGCAAGTGAAGAGCATTTGAATGTGGTCATGCCAGTAGGAAAAACTATAGTCTTGAAAAAATTATGTCTCGGCTCCTTTGCAGAGAGGGTAGTGATATTTTCTTTTTATTTGTCATTCTTTCATTCCTTTTTTTTTAAAAAAAGAGAGAATGTTAAGGCTAAAAAGGAACAATCAAATTACTTTTGAGAGAATGTTTCTCTTTGGAGACAATAGATAGGTTGGGGTATTCTAATTTCTTGAGGGTTCTTGCTTTTCTTCTTAATAGGCAGATCTGGAACAAGCCTTCTTTCATAATCAGTCCCCATCTCTGCGGAGAACGGTAGAATTTGTGGCAGAGAGAATTGGATCAAATTGTGTCAAGCATATCAAGTAAGAGCTGGGATCTTTTTTTTAAATTAGAAATTCCAAACATCTTAATTTGTTGTGTTTTTTTATTGCTTCTGATTATTTCTGAGAAGCTTTTGTTGTTTTTTATTTAGCACTTTTGTAAGCTACCTTGAGAAATGAAGTTCAGGAGATGGCTGGTTTCTCCCTCCTTCATCTTCCAAACTTTGGTTCTTGTAGGGCAACCCTGGTAGCAGAGCTGGTGAAAAGAGCTGAAGTCATTTTGCAGGATGCTATGAAGGCAGAAGATGGCAATCATGACAAATTATTGGATGCAGTATGTTCGCAATTGTATCAAGAAGGAGCACAAGCTCTTATCCAAGGCAAAGAGTAAGAAGACACATTATTAGATAAAAAATTGTTATTGATGTCTATTTATCCCTTAAAATGTAGAATGCTTTAGGAGCTTTTTCCAACAGCATGAAACAATTTGATGTTTCTGAATATAGATCAGAGAATTTAACAGCACATCAGTAATTAAAATTCTTTATCATTTGCCCTATGGCAGGAGTTGCTATTATGACATTTATTGCAAATAAAATGTGCTCTGCAAAATTCATTTAGGACAGAGAAATCTGTCTTCATTGTACTGTGCAAATTACTTTATGCTCAGTATTTTTTTGTATGGTGTCACTATAAAAGGAGCAGGTGACCTGTGGAATCTTGATGCTCAGTTGCATCCGTTGCAACCTCTTTCTCAGTTACAGAGGTAAACCTCAGTGGTGCAGGACTGCTGCTGCTGCTGCCGACTTCTGGCGCAATGATTGTTTTCAGCATTTGACCCTTTGAAGCATTATTTGTCGTAGGGCTGTATAGAGGTACTTAGCTTAATTTTTTGACCCCAGCAAAAGGAATCCTCCTTGAAGCATTCAGAGAGTTGTTTCAGTTTGAAGATTCATGCAGTTGCTTCAAAAGCTGTCTCCAGTGATCTGAATATCCATGCTTTCCTCCGGAACCTCTAGCCAAGCAAAGGAGCTGTTTGGATACACACAATAGATAGCTGAAAACAGCTTTCACAGCTCCTATATAGGTTTTCCAAAAGATGTTGCTGCTTTAGTGCTTCAAGGAATGGTGCTTCACTTGTGCTAACCTACATTGTGAATCACATCTTTGAATGCTTTATGAAATCCTAATTTTAACATTACTTAATTCTGATTTTAGCTCTGGTTTTGCAGAATTAAAATGGGATGTTTTTTATCCTAAGTGTTTGTCCTTTTTGGTTGTTGAGGGTTTGGTATATTATCCAACATGCAGCTCTTTGCTCCTGAAAAGTTGACCTGCCCAGGTAACTGTTTCTTAAAACATTTCCATATATATATATATATTTCTAGATTTTGTAGAAAGAAGGCCCCTGAGGCTGTGAAAATACTGCTGCCAGAAGAGACTTCTGCAGCTGTAAGTATTTTGGACACAGGTTCTTTTTTTTTCTTTTTTACTACTAGACTGTGATAAAATGTTGTATGGTGCTCCACAGTAGCATTTTTATTGTTGCCTAGATCACTTTAGATTATATAACTGAAGTTTGAAGACAAAATAATGTGCTAAAATCTCTGCTTAATACATTTAAATTACTTATTAACTGCACAGATTAATGAATTTGAATTCTTTTGTTAAAATCATTGGGTAAATAAAATACAAAGTTTTTAAAATCACAGTACTCTTCAGTCAGTTGTATTAAGGCAGATGTATCATTCCCTATTGAGCTGTATTTTTGCAAGTAGAAAATTAAATGTTTCAGTTGTCGTAATGTAAAAGGCCAATTTCTATGGAACACATTTTTGACAAAACAGTTGAAGAAGCCAAAACCACGTCCTCATTTATCATCTGCACTGGTGCCGTAGGATGATCTTCCCCCAACTTGTTTCCACCCAAGTCAGGAGTGGGCTGCTACGGTTTCGCACAGGTTTGGGTGGACCCGTAGTGAAGATCCTGCGTGGTTCGGTGAACCACCAAATCCCACTCCTGGCTTGCCCATCC
>JANHFL010006458.1:0-18176 GCA_032468155.1 Oxyrhabdium leporinum | reverse complement strand
ATTGCTTATAAGCTGTAAACCGCCCCGAGTCTTCGGAATGGGGCGGTATATAAATGTAAAAAAATAAATAAAATAATAAATTATAAGGAGTGGTTTCTTCCCCTTTACTGGAGGTTTTCAAACAGACTGCATAGTCATCTATCGGGGATGGTGTGATGAATCCTACAGCATACAGGGGATTGGACTTAATGATCTATGCCCCTTTCCACTAAGATTCTGTGATCTGCCTGCTGTTTGTGAACACCTCCCAGGTTTCTGCTTACCCCTGAGAAAAAATGCTGCAATAAGATCGTCCTTAGTCTGATCCAGCAGGACCATTCTTAGATTTTTATGAAATGTACACTTCATTTCTAAAACACATGCAAACATTTGGCAGTAAACTGTCTGAAAGTAGGCTCAATTTGTATGTATTCTAAAGCACGGTCACAGTTTAAATATTTCTGTATGTATTAATTGTTGCAATACCTGATTATTCGGATAGCTAATTATAGCATGAATAGAAATATTTCATTTTTCTGTGTTTCAGTTCATCTGCCCAGCATCAGAGCAACAGCTGGCTAAGTGCACCATTGAGCTGGCATCACTGCTAGGTTAGAATTCTAACATTTTCCTTTTTATGTATTCCTTTTTTTTCTTAATCTTTCATTCTTCAGCCATATATAAAATTCCCTTTGTATGACCCTGTAATCATATTGAGCCATATATAACCTGAATGAATTATACTGAGCCTGACTTCTGAATTTGTGGACTAGTATATAAAGCCAAAGTGCTTGGATTACCAAGTTTCAAAAGTTTAATAATATAAACCTTTTGAGTGAGCCTAACAAAATGACAAAAAAAAAGATTTTGAAACCATCTGAAATGTTCTATTTTCATCTAATTTGTTTTTAACTATGGTGATGCTAACAGCCTGTTTTGCATCAATACTAGTCTGGGCTGCTTTTTTCTACATAGAAGAAAATTGATTATTTCAATTTTCAGCAGGTCAGGGAGGCTTTGCGAGTTGACAGCTGGGGTATTCCAGCTGCCCAGTCCCAATGCTGCCTATTTTCCTGTTTAAATAATGTTCAATGGTTCTTATTGGATGTGAATGCTAAGAAGGCTCCCTGTCTGCTGTGGAGTTTCTAGAAACCTTTTAAAATGGCTGGCAGGACTGGAAAGGAGCTTCACAGATAAGGCCAATGTTTCCATTTTACTTGCTTATAGTTTCAGATCGTGTTCCAATTCAGGAGCTGAACTTTCCGTCTCCCAAAATGCCAGAACAGCAGCAATCAAAATACCACCTCATCTCCAGTCTCCTGAAATCTCTGCTGTCCATCTGGAAAGATAATTTTCAGGCACTTGTACCGTTACACCTGATGTTCAGTCAAAAAAACATCACCTACCTTGCAGGCAGCAAAAATCATGAGGTGGGGCTATTCAAAACCTTTTAGAAACAATTCCAAATCTCACTGTTGTTGCTCTTTCTTCTTGTTTTATGCACATGAAGTAGGAGATAAAGTCAGTCTTTGGCTAATCCAGAAGCATCGATTGACACAGGAAAATAGAAAGACCCCCGGAGTATATTTTTGTGAACCTTGGAATGCATATGGAAAGCATTTGCTAATATGTCAGTAGCTTTTTCTTAGCTACTTAAACTCATCATTATGAAATTAGAAAAAGGTGCTCCCAAACACCCCTCAGTGAGACAGAAGGTTTCTTTTTCTTAGTGGATATTTTTCCTATTTCCATTTTTTGGTTTGGAGCAAATGAGATAAAAAAACAATGCCATTAAAAAAAATCAACTCGTCCTATTGACCTCATTATTTCCTGGGATCAGAAAAGGGTAAACTTTCCGTTTCAGAGTAAGACTTTTGACTCTAAAGAATGTGATTGCTTTCATCGTTTTTCTGTTAGTTTATTCTCTTGCCTGAATATTTCTGGGAATTTAAAAGTTACATATAGATGTGTGCCCTCGCAGAATAGAATTGTTGAATTGATAAGGAATTTATCTACAAAAGGTGTTATTAAAAATGCAAATATACATATTTTAAAAATCCAATAGTAGATTTTTAAGAATAGACTTAAGTATATTAAAAGAATCAGAAAGCAAAATATGAATTTAAGGGAAACTCCAGAGGTTAATGAAAGCAAAGATGAATGAAGGGAAATATATGTGTCCGAGGATAATGTTGCAGGATCGAATCTGAGTCAGTCAGAGGTTTATTCTTCAAGCTTTTGGACTTATGCTGTGTCCATTCTGAAGAGAGAGAAGTTCCCTGAGGATGGGTTCCAGCAGAAATCCAAAAGCTTGGAAGAATAAACCTCTGGTCCTGGTGACCGACTCAGATTGGATCCTGCAACAAAGAAAGATGTTCAAGTGTCACTTCCAACTAATCCAAACAGATTTGAATTTGAGATACATGTATAATGTCTCAATTTCTGATGCATTTATAAACTTAACCATTCTACTGTCTGTTACTCTGCTACCTGACATAGTTCCAGGTAATATTTCCCAACTGATTTTCAGTGATTTTCAATAAACCAATATATTCCAGTTATTTCCACTAATTTTCACATAATAAAAGGAGCTGAAGGCTAAATTCTTTCATAGATTGTTGTAAATGAATTAGCCATCACTAAAAAGAAAAGCATTTGAAGTGTTGTGAAATTTCTGCGTATATGATTTCTTTGGTAACGGCTCTTGCATTCCTGCTAGCAACGTGAACCAGTTGCATTTGCCCCGCCCCCCCAAGGAATTTGTTAATGCATTCATTGCAAACAACTGTATGTCTCAGAGCATTACTCAATGCAGTCTTTAGGTTTGCATGATAAGCATTGTGAGTAAGGCCTGTGATATTTGTTTTTGTTTTATTGCAGTGGGGCTTGTTTTTATTCATGCTTCATGGCCTTGTTGAGCACGGATTGATGACAAGTACAGAGATAGAGCACGGTTTGCATGACCTCCAGAAGCAAACATGGCCTTTGGTAGGTTTAATTTGTGAACAATGCCCAGCATGTTGGTCTGGGGTTCCTTTTTCCTATGTTTGTAATAATATTTCTGTATTCTACACAAACAAATATTTATGTTCTGGAGTACACTGTTGAAAATTAATGTTTAAATATTCTTCAGTGTTTCTGAATAGTGCTCCAAATAGGCTTTAGTTCATACTGTCTCCCTTTTCACAGTGTCAAGGATGGTGAAGGAAAAGGTATGACAGCTTGAATGAAAAGGGAGAAAGTGGCAGCCCACTTGGAATGCTTCTAAGAGGATGGTCAAAATGACCAATGTGATACGGAAAAGTAGTATAGTTTTTTAAAAAAAACAGTTTAATAAGGTTGTATTTAATAGCGTTATCAGGATTTTTATTTTTGGCTCACTAGGTATTTTATGAACTAATCCTAGAGAGGCAATCGTGACAATTGGAGTTTGAGACCCTGGGATTGAGTGTTGTTTCCTTGTAGAAGGGATGTGTCTGTCCTGCCTTAACGATGCCAGTGAGAAGTCTATTAATAAAAAAACAATTTGATCCAGAAATAGTAGGAAATGATTGCTTGAATCACACACATACTATTTCTGTCAAGAATGTGGTAGCTCTGCAACTCTGGAAGTGCATAATGTTGATTATCTGGGCTCACTTCAATTGGTAGTAAGAAACCAGGATCTGTTCACACAATATGTATGTTTTAAAAGAAAAAATAAAAAAACTTTACACACACACAAACGAAACCAGGATCTGAAATTGGGCGTTCTGGATAGAATTGCATTCTTTTTGAAAGAAGAAGTTTGCAGCCTAGGCATGTTCCTTGATCTCCAGTTGTTGGTGAATTCCCAGGTGTCAGTGGTGAGAAGAAGCACTTTTACAGAGTTATAATTAATGTACCAGTTGTAATGATTTCTAAGCTGGCTAGATCTGACAGCTGATAGCTAAGTCTTGACTATATCTGAGTGGATTGCTGCAATATGTTCTATGATGAGCAACCCTTTACAGTTGTCCAAAAGTTTCAAACGGTGGCAGCTACAACAATCAGGAGACAATTAGCCCTTTGTAGAATTATATTATCTACTATCTAGATAATAGCATCTAGACAAATTGCTTCAATGTGTTTACATTTTTGGTTTCGACAGGCTGTTCTTCTCATTGTTAGGCTATAGCTCAAGATGTACTTTGTCAGAACATTATGATTGGTAAGAGAAGACTGAAGGCTGTGGGACCTAGATAAAACTAATTTCTGTGTTGCTCCAAAATATGGAACTCAAAATTATTAGCAGCTCTGCCTGCCCCACACTTTTCCAGTTTTCAGGAAAGGCATCCTGGCATCTTCAGGACACTTCAGTTTAACAATGGTGCTATTATTTTATTTCTTATTGTTAGTAATTGTAAATGTAGAAATAATTGTAAAACAACAAAGACAACGGGCGTATTTGTTGTTGAACCACTTGCACTAACTAATGAGTAAAAAAATATCCCTATCAGACATTGCTAACTGCTCTTTTTTTTTCTTTGTAGGATTTTTCCAAGGAATTAGAAACTGTGTTAAGAATATTCATTTCCAAAACTCATACTACAGAGCCAAAGACTTTTGCTTGTGATTTAGGATCACAGCCAAGAGAAACAGTTGCAGCCCAAAGTTAGCAGAATTGCCCATATTTAAAAATTTGTTGGGATTGCTTATAAATGCCCTGACAAAATTGCACTCGAAGTTAGTATGGATCTTGTCCTCAGAGATGATGCCTCTCCAGTGCACTGTACTGAAGGACAAGGAAAAAGCCAATTCAAGCACCTTAATTAGAACTGCAGGAACAAAACTCTTTTTGTATAGAAATATGTGGCTTCCAAGTTCCAGAATCTTTACAGATGGGTGAAACACACTGAAGGGACCTGTTTCTAACATGAAGGGGATTCTTACTTTGCAGTGAATCCCGTTGAGCCATTGACAAGTAAAACTAAATGTAAGCGTGGTATTTAATCGGGTATTTAATAGATGCTCGTACTTGATTTTTTTTCAGTTGAACTTTGTCTGGAAATATAATCATTGCTATCAGAGCACTAATATTGGCTTGGATTTTTTTTAAAGGGTGCCTGCCCTTGCCACATTTTGTATTTGTGATTTTCTAATTGAGAGAAAAATAGTTTTATGAGGAATATTGTTTTGAATGATGCCACCATTTAATTATAAACGGAAATAGTTGCTTTTAAAAGTATTTATATAGAAGACAGCTCTATAATCTTGCCAATAGAAAAGGCTGAGAAAAGGACTAACATAACTTTACTTTGATAGGAGTCTGAATTTCCTATGGTCTGTATCTCTTCCTTTCTCTTTTTCTTGCACTACAGTAATGTAGTTTTCTTCTGGAAACCTGCTTATTTTATTATTAAAGATAATGGATGAAATTGGTGCATGCTACAGATTGTCTTTTTTCTGTCTTCCTTAGAAGTGATCCCCAAAATTTTACGCAGATGATTTCTGGATTAGATGGCTACAGGGTTAGTTTTTGCTGGGCTATTCAGTTGTTCTATTCTGAAAAATGTATGGAAAATAGATGGCTTAAGCCATTGTTTCTCAACCTTGGCAGGTTGAAGATATATGGACTTCAACTTCCAGAATTCCCATGCTAGCAAAGCTGGCTGTGGAATTCTGGGAGTTGAAGTCCATGCATCTTCAACTTGCCAAGGTTGAGAAACACTGGCTTAAATTATTTACTCTGGCATTGTAAAATAGTAAGATTGATTTTGTGTGTGTGATGGGGGGTAAAGAATTCAACCGGAAAAATGCCACTTTTAGTCATTTTCTATATATATAAAAAAATTTTATTGTGAGGATATGAAAATAGCAATCTTGGTTAAAAGCAGATATGGACTGAAGGTATGTTTCAATAAAGTGGTATATTTTGTCACATTCAATAAAAGATTTTGCCCCACTTTTAAGACTATTCTTCCTACCCCAGGCATTCACAGGTACCATAGTATTATAAGTGCAAAAATTATTATATAAATATATTTTAATGTAACAATTATTTCTAGAAAGCATACATTAATTGAATAACCGTAACCATAATAATTGGCTTCAGCATATAAAATCATTTCAAAATAAGTATATATAAATAACTTAAGTTGTAAACATAGAAATAAACAGTTGTATGCAGTTATAAAAATAAACATCTGATGCTCTGTACAATAAAACATCCTTTGACAAGCACATCCGCGTTATGAGAGGAGTCCATCTAGATGTGCCTTCTAAAACTGCTTGATTCATTATTAGGGGTGCCACGTTCAAAAAGTAAAGAAAAAAATAAAACATAGTAAGTAGCCAGTGATTCTTGGAATGCAGTCCTAGAATCAGATCTGCCTCCCATCTTGATGTGATTTCTTGGTAGAGAAGATAATCTCTACCTCCCACTTCAAATAACGCAGAGGACAACAAAGTATTTCCGATGCTACACATTATTTCTATAGTTGTATCAACTGCTTGGCATTGATCTACATTTATTTTGCCAGTCACTGTCTGTGCTTTATTTGGATCATTTGATGCTTATGCTGGTGCTCCACGCCAAGATGATGTCTACGTAACAAAGCCAAGTCAGTATGCACTGAATACTGAATTCATTTATGCTGTCCACAGTCCCCAACTAATTCAGATCAATGAATTAGTTTTACACCCTGTTTAACAAAAAAAGTGCAAGCAGTTCCCTTTAAGATTCGAAGGCACTTTCCACATATTTGTGGGGAAAGGGAGAATTCTCTTTACCTAGTCCAGCAAAAATAAGATATGGAAAACACCATGTTGTCTCTGGGCAGCCTCTGAAAACCTGTCGTTTCTTACTATTTTATGCTACCATAATTACTAAACTTGCTTTCCAATTAATATCAAAGAACAATGATCTGTTTTACAGCCTTCCTGTCTTTTCTCTCCCAAACTCTATAGAGTTCTGTTTTAAGGAACAAATACCACTTAGTAATTTCCACTTCATAAAATGCCACAAGTAAGTTGGGGGCAGTTGTAGTAAGGGACTGGATGTAAAACCTTAAGCTCTCAAGGGGGGAATAAGTCACCCTCAAATTCAGTTTGACTTCTAGGGACCATGCAGGTATAATCATTCAATTTTTTTGACAAGAAATGTGCCACTGTCTTCCTCCAGGATTTGCAAGTTTCTAAATACTGAAAGCTGGCTGGCAGAAAATGGTAATAGGTAGCAATAATTCTAGGTTACACAACTTGATTTATATCTTAGAAATAACCTGAATCAGATAGGGTGCGCATTCATATGAATAAAACCTACTTTCCAACACTAATTGCTATAGGAACAGTGAGGGATAAGAATGGTAATTCTATGCATGTTCACTTTGAACCTAATTATGTGAATGTGGTTTGGCATTTATTTTATACAATCATATTTATTACTTAAAAAACAGACATTGAAGAGTGTAAGTATAAAAATGTAGTTTTATAAAGCAGCTCATGGGGAATGCAAATCGATATGACATGAACAGTTGAGGCTGAGAGGTTTGATTTTCAACCTGATAAAAGTCATGGGGTAAAACCATGGTGGACTTCCTCTGCTTTGAGCTTATTTTCATTACTGTTGATCCTGTTGCTCTTCCAGGAAAAGAAGAGTGGCAAGGATATTTGCTGAATGAGATGCTGTGACAGGAATTCCACTCCAGCATTCAGAATGTAGTGGTAGCTATGTAGGAAACGCAGTTGTGCTAATGCTATTATCTTATTGGTTTTCAATGTGTAGTCTTATGGCGGAGTGATTTTGTAATGCAAAAAAGTGTATCCTGTAGCAGAACATTGTCTCTCTTCCTGAGTTGCATTTCTGACCGAGAGAAAGCAAAAACCAGTTCTCATTTTCACAACTTAGCACTCCCTTGAGAGTGAGTTGCTTCTCCAGCCAGTAATACTGTACAGTTGTTACACATTTTTCATTGATCAGGCACTCTACAAAGAGCTTTGAAGTAGCTTAGTTTAGCATCCAAAATGAAATGTTCCTTAAAATTAAAAAAAAAAAAGTTCTTTTGTGTTTTACTGCACCAGAAGATTTTTCCATAATCATCTGGATGAAGAAAAAATTCAATGTAAAATCAATATTTCAAGGAAAACTTCTTGACCAGTAAAAGTTGCCTTTCTCTAAACCACCAAACAAAAATCTCATTCAAGGTTTTTTTTCTAACTGAACAAGAACGATATTTGTAATGCAGAGTAACCATGTATTATTCTGTGTGGTCTGGCCAGGCTTTCTTCCTGCCACCAGTTTCGGAAAGCAAATTCTGCTGTTGCTGGTATTTACATTTTCTTACTGAAACAGAGTTTGTTGATAGTATGTATTATGCCCATCTAAGTGGTGAGAAAATGGGAAAGTTGAGCAATTACCAAAGGTGGTCTCTTTACAAAAGAGTTCAGAAGTCTTGCAGGAATCGCTGGGGCACCAAGGTCAACCTGCAAGAATTCAAAAGGGGGGAAAAATTAGCCAATATTTGGCAATGCTATTCAATACCGAGTGCTTCTGTACAACAGTGCTATTTTTTACAGGTTGATGGGCAGAATTGAAGTGCTCCTTCGGTTGTAAGTGTGAGTGAGCTACCAAGCTCTCAAACTTTGATGATGTGACCGCAGGAGACACTGCAATATCTCTAACTTTGGGGAACTGGTGGTCAGTAACTTTTTTTTAGCGCCTTCATAATTTCAAACAGTTGCTGAATGAAGGATCATAAGCAACGACAACCTTGACTATGCAAGAGTAATTCTGCAAAGTGTTGCCAGATTGCACTCATAACATCCATGCAGTACATATAAGAGAACACCTACAAGTAGGATGTGCTGCAGAAGTCTTTTCTACCCCTGCAAATGTGGATTTCAAAGAGCAACAATATCAAGCTTTTCTCCAGTTGATAAGGAACCGGTTGATTACAATCCTTTGTACATCTTAGCATCTTTTTAGGAATTAAGTTCTGAAGACATTTAAAGCTGTCATGACAGACATTTGTTCATCTTAGTTATAATCTCTCAGCTGAGGTTTATTGTAATGTTCTGTTTGTTATGCATACAGAATTAGTATTAGAGAGCTAACCTATTCCCCAGCTTTCCCATAATATAAATAAATCTAGTCCTCGACTTACAACCATTCTTTTAACAACTATTTGAAGATATGATGGCACTGAAAAAAGTAACTTGTGACCAGTCCTTGCATTTATGACCATTGCAGTGTCTGGTCATAATGATCAAAATTTGGGCACCTGGCATGTAGTTACGACAGTTATAGCATCTGGGGCCATATTGTTATTTGCAAATTCAGGGGGCTTCTATGAAGCAAAATTTGGTGGAAGTTGGATTCCTTTAGTGACCATGTGGTTCTCTTTATGACTTGTGATTCATCAAATGATCACAGCAAAAAAAGGGTCATAAAATCAGGCATAACCACATCACTTAGCAATATAAATGTCAGTCCCAATTGTTATAAATTGAGCACTATCTCTAGCGAAAAAAGCAGCTGCTTTTGAGGCTAGCTTCATCTTGCAGTGAATGCGGGGTGTTTTTGCTACTAAAAAAAATTAAGCAAGGAATCAGGGGCACTCATACAGAGCAGCATGGAAACATAGCACTAGATTTATGCTCATTCATTTGTATTGTATTAATAATCGACATAAAATAGGCCGGATAGTCTGCCCTGCAAAAATGGCAATAAAATGGGTTGGATTTATGCCACCATGGATATCTACGGTCAGAGCAAGGATACCAGTTGTTTTTGAATAATGCCATCTCATTCTGGTTTTCCTTGGGCAGCTCTACCTACCTATGCTCTTGTGAATAGAAGCTTCACAAGCCTGGCATCCTACCAATAATACCATGCTGTCTAAAGTTCACTGCTTTGCTTGTTGCCAGCAACAGTTTTATAGCAAAGTATAAACAACTATGCAATAGTGCAAGACTCTGCAAATCAGTATATTGCCTTTGCTATAAGGTCCACTAAGCAAGAATCTTAAAATCTTGTCATACTTCCTTGCACAATTTATTGCTGTTAGATACATTTTTATTTGCTTTGTCACTATGTTGTAGAAAGCAATTTTCATATATAATATATTTTACAATAACTTTTTGGCCAGGCTCTGCAGATACCTACCTGTACCATATATATGATTTTAGTGATGTCTTTTCCATTCAAAGTATCAGGTTGTAATATCCATGCACTGGGCAAAATCTCTCCTCGTACCATTTCTTTACATGGGCGAGGCATTGACTCTTCATAGATAGACTGAAGAGCTAAGATGTACATATTTTCCTAGGTGAAAGAAATGAGAGTCACATGACAAAAATCCACTGGCAGCTCTGGAATTCTCTTCCCATAGAGACTGGCTTTCCAGCCTTTATCAAATTATTTTTAACATAAGGACAGGCTGTTAGACTTTTCTGATATCATAGTAGTACGGGTAACCTTGACTGGTTATTAAATTGGTGATACAGAATAAAGTTATGATTGGTGAATGAAAGCACTTACAACCAACTGGTACCCAACGTTATGTTCATTGTAGCACCTAAATAACAACATAAAAATTTGGGCAACCTGCTTGTACTTATAACCATAGGACGACTTCACCTGTTCCCTGCCACCTATCTCTCCCCCCACCTACGCCCTTTTGTTCCTCTGCACTTCATAGCCCTTATCACCCTAGCTGACTGTTGCCATCTTCTTGCTCTCGCTGCTGGCTACACAAGGCTCTCTTCTCAAGGTTGCTCACAGCAATTTCCTTGCAAGACTTGGGGAAGATAGCCTCAAATGGCTAGCAGCGGCCTCATGAAGGGATAGGGCAGGCAAACCTCAGCAGGGCAGCAAGAAGTCAGTGAAGCTCAGCTGGGGCAATGGAACATAGGGCAAGCCAGGGCCTGGGAGCGCAAGATGGTGAGAGCAACTGGAACTCAGCTGGGGTGGCTGGATTCAGGGCAGGCTGCAAGGCAGGCAGGAAGGCAGAGGCTGGGTGAGGAAATATAGGGAAGGCAGTCCCTTACCTTGGAAGAACTGAGGCTCAGGGCTGGGAGGTTCCAAGTCCAGAATGGCTTAGGATGGGTCTTTGGCTAACGACTGGTGGAATTTGGTTAACAACAGCAATGAGGAGTGCTGGGATTGCTGTTACTAAGTGATGCAGTCAGGAGATATCATGCTTTATGATCCCATTGTTTAGCAATGGAAATTCTGGTCACTATTGTGGTTATAAGTCAAGTGCATTAAGACTTAGTTATTTGGAGAGGCTGGCTATCTCACAGTACCTGCCTGGCTGATCCAATCTGGTAGCACTGGCACTCTGGGTTTTTTCAATTAAATAATGCCATCAGGATGCCAGGCAATAGGCCTTCTTTATTGAAGTGCCTGGCCTTCTTTATTGAAGTGCCTGTTTCTGCGGTGAGGCTTCTCCTAGGATCTAGATGACTCCTGACTCTACCAGACCTTTAAAAAGGCATTGAGGAACTGGTTGTCTGTCTAGACCTTTTCCAAGGGTGACTTCTGAGAAACGTGCCTGGGGTTTTCACTGTTACCTGGTTTTGCCATCATTTGGTTCCTTTGTATTTATTATTATTATACTTCTATTGGTTTAAATTTATGAACCATCCAGGCTCTCTGGTGGAGTCAGCCTTTTGAGGTAGTCCCAGAAAAAGCACCAGCCATGAGTACTAACAGTACATTTTAATAAACTTACAATAATAGAATTTTGCAAGTCTGAAAATACCTCTCTCCTCCCTTACTTTACTTTTGAGGTATCCCCCCCTCCCACCATTTCATTTATCAGACCACTGAAAGAGAGAGCTTTCTCCTGTCTCCTAAGGTCACTCCCATATACTATTACACTGAGTCAGATCGTATATAAACATCACCAGCAGCATCACCATCATTATTATTATTATTATTAAATATATATAATTCATGGAAAAATGTTTGTGGGATTATTTTTAAAAATTTCAGTAACTGAAAGTAAATGAATGAATTTATGTCCAACTATTTAAATGTAGAGATGGAGACTGAAAACCTCATAGGTGCAGTAACTGTTTTCAGCTGGCCTTGTTACATTAATTGGATTATTTCTAGATACAGGGGGGAGTAGTGACTGAAACACATTGCAAACAGCGATCTATGTACCTCTTTGGCTTCTACACAGATACAGCAGAAATCTCTTGGTTGCTTTTGGTAACAAATGGAATCCTCACTCACTGCGTACACTGTAATTAAATCAAAAGAAAGAAATTGAGTTATTTAATCAAATGAGGAAAACATCACATCAGTCAGAGGACTGAACTTAATAAGTCCATATCCAATATTTTTAGCCTCCATCCCCTTCTAGCTTTTTTGTCCTCATAATACATCTAAAAGACAACAGTATATTACATTTTACTATATTTGATTTTGTTAAACTGTATTAACACACTTTAAACCAGGGTATAATTAGCGGTATTTATAATAAATTAAACACACTCTTAAAATTCAGTGGAAAGCTCTAAAAATAATACCCATAAAATCATAAATAGCTTAAAAAATCAGGGCAAGACCAGAAGTAGAACAATATCCATTTAACCAAAGGGGGAAGAGATAGAACCTAAGCTGGTATCAAAAGCTCAAAATGCTTGGCACTAACTTTATTTAGAGACTTCCTCTGCAACAGAAGCTATTACAACTCTGCTGGCAATGTAATCACCACAGTGGAATAATAAAACAAAATAAATACCCTGAAGTATCTTTCCAGTTGCCCAGATGACAGCTACCAGTGCAAATTTGTTTTTAAAAGACTCTTCTTGCAATTTTTTTTTAAAAAGCCGTCATTTTTTTCTACCACTCCCTCATAAGAACAGTGACCATGTGTTAACAAGCAACTCTGGTCCATCCCATCAAGGAGCCATGGTGGTGCAGTGGTTAGAATGCAGTATTGCAGGCTAACTCTGCCTACAGTTTGGAGTTCGATCCTGTCCGGCTCAAGGTTGACTCAGCCTTTCATCCTTCCAGGATCAGCAAAATGAAGACCCAGATTGTTGAGGCAATATGCTGAAATTTGTAAAGCACTCAGAGAGTACTTTAAAACACTACGGAGTGTTATGTAAGTCTAAATGCTATTGCTATCTTGTGCTTTGGAAAGCATCTACCCAGAATTTGGTTGGTCCAACAGCACAAGGGAAGCGCCAGAGCAGAGGAGGCACGTCTGCAGCAGAAATAAGCAAGTGGATCTCAATCTCTGACTTGGTCATCCCAAGAGTAATTTATAAAGCACCGGAAATCATGCATCACCTCCAGTTATATGGCCATAGAGGAGGGGATGAGAGGAAAGTGGTGCTACAAACTTAGTTTGTACGTTAAAATCAGCTATGGAGATTTTGTATACTTTCAAAGCAGAAAAGGAAAGGGATAAAATTTCCTCGTTTTTAGCTAAATCCCTTCATTATTTCTATGAAGGATTATGCAATGGTATGAAACAATTCAGACAAAGTAGAACTATGAGCTCTCTTCAACAATAGTAAGTACTGTAGTGTAAAACGTACTCACCCAACTCAATATTGTTGGTTATTTTCTTATGTACCTGAGCTGTGGTAATGGTTTTGTCATACAAATGTCGCTTACTGGCATCCTTCAAGATGCACAATACCGTGGAAAGAGGTTGATTGATCACTCCAGCTCCCAAAAATCCATGCTTAGTTCTAGATGATGAGAAGGCTTTATAATAAATAAACACGTTCTTCTCTGTGCACTGATGTCTAATGGAGAAATAAATGCAAGATGAAAGCAGGTTTTCTGCAAAAATACCATAAAAGGTACTCTCTTGGTATAAATAGAAGGGATCTATGGCCAAAACTTACTTCCAGCCAGCGGTTGCCTGCCCACTGT
Source organism: Oxyrhabdium leporinum (assembly GCA_032468155.1). Lineage (NCBI taxonomy): Eukaryota > Metazoa > Chordata > Lepidosauria > Squamata > Cyclocoridae > Oxyrhabdium > Oxyrhabdium leporinum. Next base: position 4,336 of record JANHFL010006458.1, on the reverse strand, counting down.
AAAGGTTTTTCAAGTCATTTGAACATACTGCCATAACCTTTAAAGCAAGTAAAATGCAATGTTATAGTTCAGAAGTTGCAGCCCCTTTATGTAAAATTCAGCTTTATTTAAATTAGTGACAGCTTATTATGTTCTCTTCTGAGGTCCATGCAGGTATCCAGCAACCTACTGGAACCGGGTTTAATTTTCCTTATTTAAATTAGTGACAGTATAAACCAAAAATTAGCTAAATATATAAACGTATCACTTACATCCTTGATGTGGATGTACCTCCTAGTTGGAGGGATGTGGGTTATAGTACTTTGGCTTGCAAAGAAATCTCTAGATTACAGATCCTAAGCTTGCACAGAATAGGGTGGCAGGCCAAGTATTAAAAATCTGGAATGTTAAACTCCAAGCAACCAATCAAGAGTGGGAAGATTTTCACTCTCTTGGGGGGAGTCTTTTAAGGGGGAAGGGACAGCTTCATTTTGCCTGTTTTTATCATCCCTCCTGAGAGAAAAGTATTTAACCATCCAGACATCCAATTTCTAGGCTGTCCAAAAGTGATTCTGGGCAACTTCACAAATCACATGCACGAACACATGGGAAGAAACACAAAAAAACAATCTCCCATATCACCAGACACCCTAACCAAAGTTTTTGCCTGAAAGTGGGTAGGGTCAGAGCCAAATGAAGATGCGGTTCCTGATAGAAGGTGTTTCAACAGATTAAGTTCACTTCCTGAGTCCCACTAGACCAGTGATGGCAATGGCAAACCTTTTGGGCTTAGTGTTGTCAAAGTTTGGGAAAGCCCTAACTTGACTCTGTGGGTGTATCACTCTTTCCCCAAGCAAAAGAGAAACAATTTTCTATCTCCCCCATCATCAAAGTCCCATGGAACAGCAGCAGCACCAAAATGCCTGGGCCACGTCTTCAGCCATAGTGCCATCACTCACACTGTTCCCCAAGGTCTTGGAAAATGATGTGATTGCCTCCATGGCACAGCACTCCCCAGGATCTGCCACGCACCACTTAAGGTCTCTTTCTGTCGACCCTGCCGCCTATGCAAAGCTGCTCTGGGTTGCACAAGGCCTTCAGTCTTGAAGGCTTCATGGAGAATGCTCTTCCACAGACTGCGGTCTCCCAAACCACATGAAAGCACACACCCTGTTCTCGCAGCCCCTCATGACTTCTAGAGAGCACACAGCCCTCATGACTTCCAGACAGTTTGCAGGCTGCATGAGAACACACCCCATTCTCACTTGGCCTCCACAGCTTCCTAAAATCCTACAAGAATGGCACTTATTTTTGAGAATACCTGTTGGGTATTGCTGAACATTGGTTTGTCACCAAAAATGTCATGGTGTGTCACCTTTGACACATAGATTTACCATCACTGCTGCACTAGACGATGCTTAATTGACAAGACTAAAGCAAGTTGACTGTTAGATTGTACAGAGAAGGCACCAGGTGCCTGGTTTTGGCAGCTAAAGTCTACGCACCCAAATCCTGAAACAAGAATTGGTGATACAGAATAAATGTAATAGAGAGAACACAGATCTAGGTGCATATTGGAATTTTTTGTTAATATATATTATAGATTAATCTGAGGTGTTCTTTGCATCTGTGCTACAATTTTATTCCAGCCATGTGTCCATGTGGTCGCTGATGCTGACTGGAATCCTGATTTCCTTTCTCCTTTTCTTCTGTGACCTTTAAATGCCAATCTGATCACCTAATACATAATTAAGGACTTATATCTTCTCATTATACTGGTACATTTATTTTCCCAAGAGAGCAGCCCAACATGCCTTGCATTTGTGCTAGAGAGGAAAAAACCTGAAATAATCGTCTGCTTTCCTTCTGTAGAGTAAAAGAACCAGGAAAAAAAAGTTGCTATGTGAAACTATTAACAGTCTCTTCCTTGTAATTGAAAGGCTTCATCTATAATATCTTATTTTATTTTATTTGGTGTTGTGTACATCTTACAAATTGTGTTATGTTACATCTTGGTTTGGTAACAACAAAACAGAAGAGTTCCAAAACAGTTTATATTCTGTTTTGAGCTATTCTTTGATTCATGATTCTTAAAAAGCACATTTAGGAACAGGTTTAGGTATGCACAATCCTGACAAGAGAGTCACTTGTTTCATCTGAGAGGAGAGCTACTAAATACAGAGCAAATTCCATACTCACCAGCATCAATAATGTTACCTAGTTGGGCAATGAAATAACTTCAAACGAACAACTAAGATCCAAGAGCACCAAGGACCCCACTTCAATATATATTCTCTTTTAGGCTATTTGTGCTGTTTTACTTATACAGATTTTTATTATATAAGTTATACTGGATTTCTTACAAGGTCTGCAGTGATATTGACCATATTATCTCTGGAATTATTATGAGAGTTGAGAGTAGGGGCTACTGAAAGTTATGACAGCCTTGGAAACTGTGTTTTACAGCCCATAAAACATTTCCAGTCATTGTAAAATCTTAACAGCGTCACACATCCCCATCAGTCACATGACTACATTTCAGCCTTTTGGTAACTAGCTCACATTTTCTAGCTGGTTACAATATTCCGCAGTCATGTGACTGCGATTTGTGGCATTTTCAGCTGGTTTCTGTTTAAAAGATGCCCATTTGGGTGAATGAATTTATGACTTCCTGACTCACTTAACATCCACTGTAAAACTGTAAAATCAGGTTTGGTCACTTGGGAGCCTCCACTTATGACCATCATGACTTATGACCAAAATTCTTGTCCCAACTGTGGTTATAGGTTGATATCTATATATCTGATATCTATATATTTATCTATCCTGAGCCAGGAAGAAAATGTAATCCATATCCTGACCTAGTGGCTGGAGGCTTTTGGGATCTGGCTGGATCCCCCGAGCTTAGATTGAATCCTATTTGGACTGAATGGATATGCATTTAGAAGTGAATGCATCTAGAGATATCCAAGCTTTGGAACAGCTTACTTCCCCTATCCCGGTAAGCAGATAACCAGAACATTCTTGCTACATTTCTGACAGCCATTTGTGTTCAACATACTTATCTACTCACCTCAGCAGTAGCATTAGCCAAGACATGTTTGGACAGATCTTCATATCCTTTCGCTGAAGAAGCTGAAAAGGTGCTAGGTGAAATAATTAGGCTATGAGGGTACCTATGGCTGCTTTTCTCCATGGATGAAGTCACAGGAAAAGTCTCTGTAACACATGAGATAAATAATGAGCCTATACCATAGATCTGATTTGAGCCGCCTATTTACAGAATGTACAAAATGGGGCAAATGACTAAAATCGGACCACTTTAATGGATCACAAAGTTCTGCTTCCAATAATAGGTAATTTTCTAAAAGAGTTTGAAAGTAACATGCTCTGAATATTCATAATCCAAATTCTTCAGATCAATTCAGAGAAGAAGAAACAAAAGTCTTCCATTCACAAAGAACTTTATTTCATTTGTCATCCACACTCATTGCAACAAGTATTGAAAGCCAACAGTTGCTGTTGGCACTATTTCAGAAACTGGCCACTTCCTTCTTAATAAAACTGGTTAACTAGAGCTTTTAAAAATCAATTGTAAAATTAAATCAAGATAAACTTATTGGGCTGAGATTCTCAAGGCTGCAGAAAGTATATATTCAAATATGCACAGACCAATTATGAGAAGGAATTGGTTGATTTTAAAATATATTCTATCCAGCCCTCCCATTTTGTTCACTATCAGCACAGAGGGCAAAGCTAATGGCTTGGTACAATTATGAATTATTATTTCTGTGCGGAGAAGTCTGGGCAGGATGCAATCTTCCCAGGCAAATGATACAGAAGAGGTGTTTAATGTGCTCTGGAAAAAAAACAGGAGACTTCCTGAGAACATTTGAAATAACCCTGTTCTTTTGGTGTACTGTGGAGTCCTTGATGCTCTCTGAGCTTAGATGTTTGCTTGCAGATATTTCATTATTTGATTAGATAAGCAAACAACGAAGTTCATAGGGCAGCAAGGACTCCACAGTTCAATTTAGACCAACATATATTCTCTTTTAGTATACAATAGCATTTAATCTTACACTTTTTGGGTTGATCAGATGGCCAGCATAAGTCATACATGCTTGATTTTATTGTGTTTTTTTAAAAAATACGTGAAATATCCTGCACATATTTGATACAGAGCTCATCATCAGATGGTTTATCCAGCCCTTACCACTAACAGATCCCTTTTGCACTTGTTTGAGTATGCAAAGCTGATGATTTCTAATAGCTGAGCGTCCTCTTGTATCTTCTGCTGAATGTTCCACATCTTCGACACAAAGCTAATATATTTGGGGGGGGGGGGGAGAAAGTA
>JANHFL010006455.1:15108-25744 GCA_032468155.1 Oxyrhabdium leporinum | reverse complement strand
TTGTCACTCCTCCTCCAGGTGCTGGTCAGGATGGCCTTGACACAGTTGAAAAGAATTTTGTTTTGACTACTAACCCCTCTATGTGTATGAGAAAGAACCCACTCCCTAATTCCCATGTGCTAATATGTGGCAGCCGCAATTATGGCTTCCAAGGCTGACACTAATAATTGTTAAGAATAAACCATTGTCAACTATATCTCTCTGCCATCAGTTCATTGATTTATTTTATATCACATTGCCCTTGTCAAAATTCTAGTAATATATCTCAACATGTTATGTATTTAGATTTATCTATTATTTCTCATCTAAAAATGTTTTTTTGTGCTGAGAGCCACAAACATTTTTTCAGGCACAATGTAGATTTATATGTATTACATATTCTTAACATGGCATGACTAATATAATGATTTTTAAAATTCACATTAACCTTCATTTTGTCATACTGTAAATATCCTTGCCATCCAAATCACAGACCATGTTATTTTAATTCAAAGAGCCTTCTATGTCTCAGCAGTACCTTCTGCTTTATCCAAACCAAACAACAAGCTTTAAAATACAACTTCATATCAGGTAAATCCAATCCTCTTCTTTCCTTCCTATCTTCTAACAACTTATATCAATGTGAGGTTTTTTTTTCTCTTGCCACATAAATTTATCTCTCTCTTTTGGTTCGTTCATCAATCGTCAAAAAAAGATATTGCCTGGAACAAAAACATCATTCTAGGCAAGACATTCATTTTCATCACAGAAATTCTCTCAACAATAACAATTATAGTTTTTTTTTCAATTTAATATATCTTTTTAACCTTTTTGCTCATTTTAACAGAGTTATTTTGAAATAACATAAAATTCATGTTTGTGATAATGATACCCATATATTTTACTTTTGAATCTTAAATTTCATTTGATTCATCAGTTCTCTGATCTTCCATTTGAATGTCCTTATTAACATCTTCATCTTTTCTTTGTTGATCTGCTAATGCACCAAATTATTATTAGTTTTCCCATTAATATTTCAATTCCTTTTAAAGGACCTCCCAAAACCAACACCAGGTCATCTGTAAATGTCCTTAACTTATAAGTTTCTTTTTTGCTCTTTAGTCCTAGAGTTCTCTCATCCAGTCTTAATTCTCTCTTCAGAGACATAAAGAGAGGAGATAGTGGACATTCCTATCTTGTTCTTTTTGTATCTCACAAGGCTTTATTAAATCTCCATTAAGTTATTTGAACTTTCTGTGATGCACAAATCAATCTTATCCTTTTTATAAAATTCTCTCCAACTTTGGAAAACCTACACAGGAAAACCCAATTCAAATTGTCAAAGGCCTTCTCCTAGTCTAGGAAAAAATTAAATTTAAATTTAAATTAAATGAGACTTGTTTTTCATTGTTTATATTTATTTTATTTATATTTCATATTTCTTAACCAGCCTTCTCACTCAGAGAGGGGCACTTAATTATGTTGCTCCAAATATTTCAAAATATCTAAAGGATTTCTCAGACTTTTAGGTTTTTTACCCACATCACATTGCACTCATGTCAGAAGCATCGAGGCACCTCTGAGTTGAAAGGATTAGCTGGTGACATCACCATTGCCTGAGGTATACCCAGTTGGGAACTCCTTTCATGACCCCAGCAGGAGCTGGAGCAAATGATGGAAGTTCACTCTGTCCCATGGCATCACTCAAGTCTCTAAAGTAGGCTTGCAGCTTGTCAAGCCAGCATCCTAATCACTCAAGCCACCTTGCTCCATTTTGCCCACATCAATCTTCATGAATAAATTCTTGTAAAATTTCCAGTCTATTAGCCAGAATCATTGTAAACCCACAGTCATTATTCAAAAATGATATTGACCTATAGTTTCCTGTAAAATTCAAATCTTGTCCCTCTGTAAGTATTAGTGCTTTATTAGCCTTTTTCCAACTCTTTGCTATCTTTCCTTCCTATAAAATAGAGTTCACTGTATTTTATAATGGTTGTAAAAATTCATCCTCAAAACAAGATCCTGATAATCCATCTCGTTCAGTCATCTTTTCTGGTTTAATCTTGGTTTATAACTTCAGAAATTTCTCTTATTCTTATAGGTCCATTTATAATCTATTTCTGTTCTTCTGTAATTCTGGGTAAATTTTCTTTCTTTATGTATTCATCTTTTTTCCCCAGAGAGATGTCATTTGCTTTATACAACTTAGAATAAAATTGATGAAATTATTTTTGCATGGCCATACTATCCGTTAGTACAATGTCTCCCTCTCATAGTTTCAATATCATTTCCCTTTTTTTTTGTTTTTTTGTTTTGTTTTTTTTACAGGTAGTCCTCAATTTACAACAATTTATTTAGTGACCGTTTGGGGTTACAGCGGCACTGAAAAAAAGTGACAGGACCATTTTTCATACTTATGATCATTGCAGCATCCACATGATCATGTGATCAAGATTCAGATGCTTGCAACTGACTCACATTTATGACGGTTGCAGTGTTCCGGGATCATGTGATCATAACTGTTGCAAGAAAAGTCATAAAATGAGGCAAACTGAACATAACAACTATTAGCAACAATTTGGGCTCAATTGTGCGTGTAAATCAAAGGACTACCTATAATCTAAATGCTAACCATTTTCATGATTTATTTGCAGACACAAAGGGTTTTTTTTTTGTTTTTTTGCTTTAAGTAGTTCGCTTTTGTTTTATTTTATTGTTAACATAGATAACTGCAGTTCTAAAAACTTGTTGAGAAATACTTATCTTCTGTGGACATTTTTTTAATTCCTTTTCTTTATCACAACTTGTGTTTTCTCTTGCCTCTTCTTTTATGCCATATAAAATAACCTGTAATAAAAGCTTTACTTGTATCCCAAACCATTCTTAAATCAGTACCTTTATCTAAATTATTTTCAAGAATTATTTTAATTTCTTTTTATAATCCTCCACCATTACTTCTTTCTGTAACAGCATTTCATTTAGTTTCCATTTAAAATAACTGGATTTCCTTTTATAAAGCAAACTCGCAGGATTGTGATATTAAAAAAAAGTCTTTGGTAATATCTCTACCTCAGAAACCCTAGCAGCCAAATTCTTTGAAATCTATATCTCATGTCTATTCTTGAAAAGGATCTATGCCTTTCAGAAAAATAAATGCATTTCTATTTGCCAATTTTTGTCTCTCAACCCCTCCCCCCCAAAATGCTGATTATACAAGATTGCACACAAAAAAAATAGGATAACCATACATATTCTGCGGCTATCTAAAAACTGTACTAAGCCAAGAATACCACATCCAGCCTAGAGAAATTTAAAAAAAATTCTATTCTTTGCAGAAAAAAAATAAAAAAAAATTCATTTCCATCAAATTGAATGAGAAATGGTAGGGAGGAAATGCAGGAGAATTTTGATATGTGATATTTATTTGAGCCCCAATTCCATAATTCTCCCAAACCCTCCCAAAAATGGGTCATGAAAAAATGGGAGATTGTATTATTAGATGAGCAGACAGAAGTGGTGCTCTTATTTATATATGGAAATTCAGTGGATTCTAGCTTCCTGTTCTACGGTATTACTGATCCCTTTTCTTGTGCTTCACTCTGCAAAAATAGCAATAGCACTTAGACTTGTATAACACTTCACAGTGCTTTACAGCTCTCTAAGCAGTTTACAGAGTCAGTATATTTCCCCTAACAATCTGGGTTCTCATTTTACCAACGTCAGAAGGATGGAAGGCTGAGTCAACCTTGAGCCTGGTGAGATTTGAACTGCCAAATTGCAGGCAGCCGGCAGTCAGCAGAAATAGCCTGCAATACTGCACTCTAACCACTGCGCCACTGCAGACCATCCCAGGAACAGCATCAGAGCTCTCAATCCAGAAGAAGGCGGTGCTCAGAACAGCTAAGACAGAGGTCCCCAATCTTTCCAGCTTTGTTAACAGGCTGGGAGGAGGGAAGAGGGGATGGTTCCAGGTGAGCGGCAGGTGAGCATGAGTACGCAGCTCCATTTGCACTAGCAATGAGCACGCGCACCTGCCTCTTGTACAAATGGATCTGTACGTGCTAGCCCCCCCCCACTTCCGTGGCCTGGTTCTGAATGTATGGCTAGCTAAATAGCTTGCAATAGATGTATGCTAGTCTTCCTTATTTCTTTCTCGGTAAATATAAATTCAACACAAAAAGCGGAAGCAGCATGCTCCATCCCATAATTGGGTAGACCAGGTTGCCCTGATAGACCAGTCTCACTGGAAAAAAAACCCACACATAACAGAAACAAGTTATTAATAAAATAACTGTCAGACATTCGTCCTTTCAAGACGAGCTTATAGTTTAGCCTTTAAAGCTGAAGACCTATGAATGGTAAATAGGATCTCATCAACCAAATAACTGAATTAGGGTGAGGTGTTTCCATCGCCATTGTATCTAAAGGCAGGATAATGTGCATGTTATATTTGATGGTTTGACAGCTTGGTATTCAAAAAAATACATTACACAACTTTTTACTCTGTAACTTCTGACTCGATTGCTTTTTATACCCAGGGTGGTGTTCAGCTTTTCCTAACTCAATGCCTTCCAAATGTGTTCGGTCTGCAATTAACACATTTCCCAATGGATATGGAAAGGGCAAGATCGGGGAAACTCTGCCAGGTGATATGTGAGTGGCATTTTCACAATTTCCTTTAAAAAACAAAACATTTAGGTTAAAAGTCGCTTCTAGGTACAGTACCCCAGAATGCTTTAATTGGAAGTGGAGCAGCTTAAGTTTTTATTACCTGTGAACATTTCCTCTACTAGGAAAACCCTTTGAAATGCTACTTTATGCAATTATCCAGTTTATATGCAGCCGCCTATATTTTGGAACAATTGCGTGTAAGTCATAGCTTGCCTGTAGGCATCTGTTACAAGACACAATGGTGTCACACTTGCTGTGGTGTCATCATGCAAAATGACCCACCTGAAGTCATGTCAACCCTGACTACCATCACCATGCATGTACCTAAAGACAGGTCAACATGGTTACCATTTCAGAAGACAGTCACGAGGAGTTGAACCTGATTCCTGCCCTCCTTCCCACTAAGCCGTTGGTGACACAGTGGTTAGAATGCAGTACTTCAGGCTGCTTCTGCTGACTGCCGGCTGCCGGCTGCCTGCAGTTCGGCAGTTCAATCCTGACTGGCTCAAGGTTGACTCAGCCTTCCATCCTTCTGAAGTCAGTAAAATGACAACCCATATTGTTGGGGGTAATATGCTCAGTGGTGGGATTCAGCCGGTTCACACTGGTTCGGGTGAACAGGTTGTTAAATTACACACACACACACACACACACGATTATCAAAGTGGATCCTGGGTGCTGTGCTGCAAGGGAGAAATGGGCAACAGAGGGGCTGGTGTGAGGAAGGAGAAGGCTGCTTTTCTTCTTTCTTCTCCCTGCTTCTCCTCCTTCCTTCGTTCCGGCCGCTCCATTGCAAGGCAGTGCCCAGGATCCACTTTGATAGAGGGGATGGGGATAATTTAACAACTGGTTCGCCCAGGGTCGGGCTGGCTGTCGCGGGAGGCTCGTCCTGCATGTGTGATGGAGCTGGAGGATGGAGCTGGAGGATGGGGATGGGCCACGCCTCCCACAATAGCCAGCCTGACCCTGGGCAAACCAGTTGTTAAATTTTTTGAATCCCACCAAGCGGTATATAAGTCTAAGTACTATTTCTATTTGACTAGTGCTGTGTTTAAAGTATTGCTCTTCAACTGGAAAGATCCAATGGAGGTTTTACTTGAATAACGAAGGTCATCGAGTGTGACCATCAGTCTTGGCCTAATCCATCCTATAGGATAGTTGGATATGGGTTTGCTGACTCGAGCCCTCAGACAAAAAGCAGGCTTAAAAACCCAATAAATAAATAAACATCATTCTCGGGAGTGAAGTCTTATTTCAGTGCCTATAACATGAAAATTTTATACCATCATATGGTTGATTTAATGAATTTTAATTTAATGAGACATTGTTTAATGAACTATGAGTTAATATATTCATGAAACTGACAAATTGCCTAAATTCAGCAAGGCCAGAACAAAAGTCCATCTAGTTTAGCTTTCTCTTTCCAAAAATAGCACTTGGAAGCATATTCAGAATATAATGAATTAGCTCTTATTATAATGACTCCAAGACATTTTGGGGACATTTGAATGCAGTTAAATGTTGAAATTAATGCTTTCTTGATTATGAGTTGATGGTTCCCTCTATGTGGTTTTGTCTAGGAGTAATGGGCAATCACTGCTCCTCACAGAATGAATAAAGACCTGGACCTCTGTTTTTAGCCATCTCCCCATTCCCTTGGGGCGAGCTTGGAAGAATGTGTGGTATATTTTAAAGAAAGCATAACTCCTGGTAGTGTTGGGAATGGGGAAATTATTTGAATGGTGATTAATGAACTACAGTACTTTATTATTGTGTTTTGTTCTGAAACTACACGTCTGTGGAGATTCTCAATCATCCAGGTCATCGCTGTCCCAAAGGTGCTTTTTGCAAAAGGCAACTGAACTTTCTTGGTTGAACTGAAGAAGCTTCTTGAATGAGAACATTTTCAAAGAAAAAATAAACCCAGAAAGTCCACTTACTTGCCTTTTGGAAAAGGCAAATTTGGGGCTTCTGAAACTATTTAGTTTAAAACCCACCCACAGTTCCTCAAGTGCAAACTTCCCAGAGGATTATTGGTCACATGATGTACACGTTGACATAAATCTGATCTGTTGCCTGTTTTCACAGAGCAGATTTCCACTCAGTTTGGTTCAGGTTCTGCTTTTATTAAAATAAATAACCAGGCATACATTAATCAATCTAGTTAAGAGCACAGAGGACTTGTATTTTATTTTATTTTTTCAAAATACACCTTTGTAGGATTTGAGGGGCAGATATGGCTCCTTTGAAGCCCTTCCTGGAATCTCCTATTTTCCGTTGCATGGTTGCAAGATCATTTCAGGAAATGTCTGTCGCAGTTTTCAAGATTGATGTCAAACTTGATACTGGAGGACATGAGGAAGCAGACAAGTACCCCACAGTCCTCGATAAAATGTGAGTGATTCATTTAAGCAGAGCATTTTTGAATGGAAGGGGCACGATGACTCAGCTATGAAAGGTGCTGAGCTTGTGAGCTGAAAGGTTGACAGCCCGAGTTTGAGACCCGAGCATCGCACAATGGGGTGAGCTCCCGTTACTTGCTCCAGCTCCTGCCCACCTAGCAGTTCGAAAGCCTGCAAATGCGAGTATATAAATAAGTACCACTTCAGTGGCAAGGTAACAGCATTCCACGTTCCTCGGCATATGGTCATGCTGGGCACATGACCACAGAAGACTCTTTGGATAACGCTGGTTCTCTTGGCTAAGAAATGGAGATGAGCACCACCCCCCTAGAGTCAGAGACGACTGGACTTTACCTTTATTTTCAAATGACTTGGATTCTGTGTTTCCTGAGCTTTTTGCAGACTGGACTGAGCTCTCCCTTATAAGAAAAGGCACTCATGAACCCGTGTCATCTGTTGGTTGTTTATGTCTACCCCCCTTGCTGTTACTTTCCTAATCGCCTTACAATCTCTCACCTTAATTTCTGACCACATCCTCATGCAGATAATCAGCAAAGTGTACCAGATCATGATTATGTGTCATCAAGTCATTGTCCACTCTTAGCTACCTCGCAGATTTGTTCCAAACCTGCCTGGTTTTCCGGGTCTTCTAATGCTACCCTAATTGAGTCCTTCTACTTCATTGCTGGTTGCTCTCTTCTCCTCTTTCCTTCCACTTTCCCCTTCATTAGCGCTTCCTCCAGAGAGCTGAGTCTTTAGTTAATGTGTCCAAAGTAGGATAATTTCAGCCTGGTCATTTTGGACCTGGAATGAGAACTCTGAGTTAAATTATTCAATGAGTCATTAGTTTGTACATTGCAAAAATTGGGCCAGGAGAAGATGGGGAAAAAAAAACCACTTTAAATACTAATAATAATAGCTAAGAAAGACTTTCTGCTGTCCCGGGTATGGGTTGTGTGTGAGAAGAATACAATAGCATGAGTTAAGGGCAGGAAAAAGAAATTTCCAGAGCATTTCCATTCTACAATTAGGGGATAATTAAGCAAAGAGCTTCTTCTTCTTGTGCCATATCTATCATCGGACATTGGCGATTATGTTGGCAATCCTATTTTTATCAACTGCCACACGAAAAAGTGCTGCTGAGCTTTGTCCAAACCAGTGCCTTAGATTTTGAAGCCATGATGTTCTTCTTCTGCCTGGACCTCGTTTGTCTTCAATCTTTCCCTGGAGGATTAAGTGAAGGATGCCACATTTTTCCCAAGTGTCGCATCACATGTTCGAAATATTCTAACTTTTGCTTTTTAATGGTTTTGATGATTTCCCTTGGTTTTCCCAGGCGGCTTATCGCCTCCTCATTTCTGATTTTGTCAACCCAGCTTCTACGTAACAGCCGCCTGTAAATCCACATTTCAAAAGCAAAAGACTAGAATGATGCAAATGTCTTAAGTGACATACAAGTTAGAGGACTGGCCCCCAACCTTTTGGGCACCGTGTGACTAATTCAACAACTGCAGTGATTTACTTATCAAATGTGGCAAGACAAGCTGTAAAATGGGGCAAAACTCACTTAACAAATGTGTCACTTAGCAATTCTGGGCTCCATTGTGGTTGTAAGTTGAAGACTACCTGTCTATCTATGTTAACTATATAGGGAGGAAGGGTTAGGCTTTCGTTCATGTTTTTCTGTCTTCTTACACAGCAAACATCTTGGGCTGAACGAACAGAGCTGAAGGTGGATTTTTTTCAAATTGCTTTTTTGTGAGAGATTAAAAAACAGGAGGGACTGACGTATAGAAAGTGAGGTGTGCTGTGCTTGAAATGGCAATAATTATAATTTCTTATTGTTTTGGACTGGGTCAGAAAACATAAAGAACAAAATGTACCCCTGAATACACGCAAGGAAGGACTTTTGAGAATCGGATGCTTCTGGTTCGTTTAGTTTCATGCTCATCCGAATGGCTTGGGAATTTATAAACACTTTGATTATTATTTCCTAAAAATATTTGTACCCAGACAATGCACTGTTTAACTAAAAATGGAATCTCTATATGTTATAAAATAAAATAAAAATTATATATACACAGTATATATAAAAAGAATGCCTTGGGAGGGTAAATTATTTCCAAGTCTTCATTTCAGCTATTTGCTCACATGAGTTTCCCCCCCATTTTGAGAACTGAAAGCAACATATTTTTGAATCTCTGAATGATCTGGTCTTGTTCCGGTCTAGAGAAGGTGCTATTATTTAGGCAAGGAAGAACACGGGAAAGGATAATAGATGTGGATCTGTCTGTTTAGAGATAATTTACTACAATTGCTTTCTGGCTGAGTTGCTAGTAGCTAACTGGAGCTTCCAAGCAGATGATAGGAATGTGGCTTCTTCTCTACAGAATATGCTACCTATTTGAATCACTAAAAGTTGTCTGGCATTCAAGTGGAATAGAAGATTCCCTTCGAAATTCCTAGAACTATCTCCTCCATCTTCATTTCTTTGCACCCATTCTTCTTTTGCAGTATGAATTCATCTGTTTCCATGACTACGGAAAGCTGTTTTGATTTTTTTTTACAAATACTTGTCCAACTGTTCTGGGATTCAAGATATACACACTTTAAGTAGTCTGAACATATATGTAAATGTTACCACACATTCTGGGAGGTGCCATTGCACAGCCCTGGAGGTTTACAGGTTGCAGAAAAAGGCTAAGGCTAATTCCTTAGGGAACAATCTTTCTGTTTCTAATAAAACAAAATTATAAGTCCTCAACTTACGGCCATAATGGAGCCCCGGCCCATTATAGTCATAAGTTGAGACGGTCATAACATGAGTCATCATGTAGCAATATTACTTAGATTCATATACCTCTCCATACTTCTTTACAGCCCTCTCTAAGAGGTTTACAGAATCAGCATATTTACCCCCAACAATCTGGGTCTTTACTGACTTTGGAAGGATGGAAGGCTGAGTCAATCTTGAGCCAGTCAGGATCGAACTCCTAGCAGTGGGCAGAGGCAGCCTGCAACACTGCATTCTAACCATTGCGCCTCACCTGATTTTATGACCTTTTTTTTGGGGGGGGGAGCACCAGTCATAAAGTGAATGCTATGGTTGTTAATTGTTCCCGGTGGGGCATTTTTGCTGAAAAATTATGGTCACGTGGCTGCAGGATGCTGCAAACAACTGTAAATGTTGGCTGGTTGCTTTCCCTAAAATGTAGTCATGTGAAACTTCAGAATCGGGTCCTAAGTACCTTTTAAGGGGTCCATCAAAAGTTCAAACTAACTAAGCGAACAGTTGTACGTTGTACATTGTAAGTTGAGGGCCACCTGTAGTCGTGTTCTCTAAACTTCATGAAATCTCATTAGTTTTAATACAGCTAGGTTGCGGGTAGCGTGAGCTCAAATAATGCAATACATGCTTGCTTTAGTGTGAATTGTAAACTGATTCCAGGTGGCATTTAAGGCACCCCAAAATTCAGCTAATATGAAAATAGTACACGGGCAATTCAGTTTAGTTTAGTTTAGTTTATTTGAATTTATATACCGCCCCATTCCGAGGACTCGGGGCGGTTTACAACTACAAT
>JANHFL010006454.1:57196-71057 GCA_032468155.1 Oxyrhabdium leporinum | reverse complement strand
CTGCATGAGAAAGTACTCCCTCTCTAATTACCATGTGTAATTATGTGGCAGCCTGCAGAGGCCTCGAATTCATGGCTTCCAAGGCTGATACTCTGGTTTCAAATCTATATGTTGCTTAATTATCTTTTCCAACCATATATGTATTTTTGTGCAATATTTTTTTGCTTTCACACAAATCTACCACATATGAAATAAGTGCCTGCAGTCTGGTTACATTTCCAACAGTTGGCGGACATATTGATAAACATTTTTGCCAATCTTGCTGGTGGTAAATGCTACCTACAAAACATTTTGTAGAGATTTTCCTTATATGCAGTAGCCATTGCCTATTTATAATTCCTATCCCCGGTTTCGAAGCTTCTAATCCAGATTAGAGAAATCAGAAATCAGGAACCCAAATATACACTGCATGAATTCATAGTACCATAGTCTCCAAGAATATATAGTCTTAGACATGTATATTCATGTGTTCATTAACATACTACTGAATTCTAGTCATTCTGACATTTGGAAAATCATCTGAGCTTTGGAGAAACGGTATCTTATTGGTAGCTTACAGAAAACAAAGACTGGAACTATGAAATGGCAAGGAACACTAGTCATCCTTATATTTTGGGATCAATAGAGTACTATCATAACAATACTACACTACTGAAACAAGTTACTATTGAAAAAACTTGGGATTTGGCAGATGAAATGCGATCTTATGTACTTTCCCAGTAAAGATTCTGGGTATTTCCAATTTGAAAATATTTTATCTGCCAGTAGTACCCATTCTACAAATAGAGGAATACATAATACTGTTGCAGTTAGCTAGATTTAAAGTATTTTGTGGGGTGGGCAGACAATGGTCACATATGTTACTCAGAGGTACATGCCGCACAGATGTTCCCTAATTATAAAACAATTTTTCAAATAATAATAATAATAAAGAATGCTTCAGCAAGCAAAATTAATCCCACTGGGTCTTGATTTGTTCCATGTTAGCTCAGTATCTGACATTGGGCCTCTTTGTCACTTCCTCCATTATTTCTATTTACTAATTAATCATTGAAGATTATCACACTCAAACTCTCAGCTTAGACCCTGAGTTCCACCCTTAGTAGCACTATTGATCCAGAAATCCACATTTAATTTGTGGATGTCACATATGCAGTAACCCTATCTTAACTATTTGGCAAAGGGGTGGCATAACAGCTATGCAAATATCAGCACTATAGTTTAACACATCTTTCAACTCATTTAACTTCTTTTCTGTAGCTATTATTTCAAGCACTTACTGTCTTAAAGTTAGTACTTACAAATGTATAACTCTGGCAATACACTTTGCAGAATTGTAATGTAGCTACATAGCTAAATACTAAAATAAAGGAAGCAAAAAAAATCATCACTCTGATCTGCTTCTTCCTGATTTTATGCAGACAGATAAAAATATATAAAAATGAACATATCAACATATTTATTTGACTTCTGTATCACTATAATCTGCTCAGATTCTACGCAGCTAGCAACAGCAGTTTATATTAACAAATTAAAACTTCCATAGTAAAATAACTGTTCATGTTTTATATATATATTTATATATAAATATTATTAGCACTGAAAGCTACATAGTTAGTATAGAAATGGTTTTTCTAATGTGGCTGCCAAATCCCATTTCTACATGGATAAATTCATGTATATCAATGCAGCCTACAAAGGCAGAACCAAGAGGCCCAGCCTAGCAGCATGATACATACATGATTACCTTGACTGGAGCTGACAGGACGTGGCAGAGAAGGAGAGGAAGGATTAACAGAAAGAGAAGAGCAGTTTGATTTTGAACTGGTGGCAGAAAGCTTGGAATCTTCAGGGATCTAAGGGGGGAAAAATGGGAGGACTAGCAACAAAGGTTACAAAGCTGCCCTACCAAGTATAAACAAGGGCTGACATATAAGCAAATAATAATATTGTTGGACACAATATCCTGACATTGTAAACCACCCAGACAGTGCTGTAAAACACTATGGGGCAGTATATAAGTCTAAGTGCTATTGCTATTGCCATGGATAGAGTATTTTGGGGTGATTTAATACAGGCAGTTTTCATTTGACTGTCCTGTTTAGCAACTATTCAATGTTACCATGGTGCTAACTTTATGACTGGTCCTCACACTTAGAAGCATGACAGCATCCCCATAGTCTTGTGAACAAGTTTTGGGTGGGTGGGCATTTATGATTGTTGCAGCATCCCACCGTCACCTAATCGTCATTTGCACATTTCACAGCCAGCTTCCAACAGTCAATAGAAAAGCTGGCAGAGAAATTGCAAGTCACAGTCATGTGACTTAAGGCCACAATGAATCATTTAGCAACAATAGGAAGTGATATTGTAAGTCTTTCACAGTCACATGATATCTTGTTTAATGACTGCATTGCCCAACAATGGATTTGCTGCTCCCAACTATGGCCATTAAGCAAGGACTATTTCTATTATGTTACATTTAAAAAAAAACCCTGATGAGATGGGCAGCACATAAATTTAATAAATAAGCAAACATTATTAATACTATTACATAAAATTAAATTACTGTTTGATATAATGAGAATAAAACTTGGTTGCCTCATATCTCATCTGCCTTTTCTACTGTACCTGGAAGGAACTCAGTTTTTATTTCATTTCTCTATTATAGTTTAGTGACCTAATCTGGCATGCACAAACTGTGACTAATCTTAATTACAGTTTAGGGTTTATTCAAATGACATATAAAAGTATAATTAATTTCTTCCTGAGTGAAGTAGGCTAATAAAAAGTTTGTGGACAAGATGCTAACTTCAAAAATTGTAAACATGTTTTAGTGATATATTTTAGAGAGATGACAGTTAAAAGTGGTTGTACATCTATTCATATGTCTTACCTTCTTATCAGAATTACTCATCTTGTATTTTACATCTTTTGCTTTTTGTATAGCCTTCAACACTTCAACAGTGTCAAGTTCTTTTTCAGTGGTTATGGTATTATCCAAACAAACCTGAAGGATATCAAGAAACCAAATTAATCCTCAACTAAAGAGACGAAGTGAATTAGATCAAATTTGAACAGAAAAAAATAGTATCTTTCCAGCATGAAAAAAATGTAAGAAATTAATGAGGTCTTCCATTTAAAAAAAATAGGTTTAATGCTTTGACAAAGATACAAGATTCATAAAATATAAAAAGGAAATAACCCAAACTGTTTTTGTCACAACCTAGACTTAATAGATAAAAATATATTCATAAATAACATAAATTTCAAATTTTAGGCATGAATGAAATTGAATTGGTGAACCTTTGTAGTAACTTTGTTTAATATACTTAAAATTAATTTAATTTTAATTTAATTACTAAGGCCATCAGTATCTCTGATCCAAATTTAGAACATAACAAATCTTTTAATTTAATATATATTGTCTATCATTTTTTGGTAGGCTATATTCTTTTTGGAGCTTATAAAATGTCTTGAAGATACAGTTAACAATAAGTAGGCCTATGTTATTATCTCCATTTTCAGCCCATATTTCATTAAAAAAAACCTATTTACCTAACCTTTTAAAGCAAGAATTATTCAAGAGTTAGTTTTTTATGTGTCAAAAACTCAAGCTTGAATTTCTTATTTAGGAATATCCGAACAAATTTAGCTATATTTTCCTATTCAAAAACAGTAAAAGCCAAAATGCAGGTAACCCTCGATATCTCCACAACTGAGCCCAAAATTTATGTTGCTAAATGAGACATTTGTAAAATGAATTTTGCCCCATTTTTTTTGCCCCAGTTCTTAAGTGAATCACTACAGTTGTTAATAACATGGTTGTTGAGTGAATCTGGTTTCCGCATTGATTTTGCTTGTCAGTTCACAAAAGGTGATCACGAGACCCCGGGATATTGCAACCATCATTAATACATGCCAGTTGCCAAATATCTTAATTTTCATCATGAGACCATGCAGAAGTTGCAACATTCATAAGTGTGAAAAAAGGTCATAAGTCATTTTTTCAGTGCCGTTCTATCTTTGAATGGTCACTAAGTGAACTGTTGCAAGTCAAGGACTAACTGTACTAGCTAAAATGTTATAGTTGCAGTTTTTTCACAGTGCTATTTTTAATCTTATTTCATTCCAACAGCGAAAAGAAATATGTAGATATTCAACTCAACGTCTACAACGCTTATCCTTCAGTTAAAATGCAAATGAGAATCAGTTTTGAAAGTAGACCTAGGAATGTGATTAGAGCACAGAAATTTAATCATTTAAATTATGAATTTGTCTAAAGTATCTAAGTGGAATTAGCATAGGCATCTTTCCCAAAGTATATACCAATCATGAAGAATATTGATTTTGACAATTAATTCTTCATTGATGATGTAGCAGGGAACTTGCCAAACATGTCCTTTTACATTTAATTGGATAAGAAACCTCTGGCTTGTTTTATCAGATAAAATATGAGACATTCAAAGTATAAAAGTATCTGGAATTCAACACAAGTTGTCATTTTATGCAGATGCTACTTTAGGATTCATTAGGAATTACAAAAGCTTTTTACCCAAGTTCCTAATCTGTGCAACAACAAAGAAGGTTTACTGGATACAAAGTAATTTGAGTAGATCTAATATATTGCCTATTGATTAGGTTTCTGTGATTTTTGAAAACAGAAATATGTAAAGAGGATTTATTGTTTGGATCCTTTTAAATATTTGGGAATAATAATTTAAAATAAAACACGGTTAGTAGATACAAATATTATTTAGCATAGATGAACAGCTGTATTATTTATTAGATGGCTGAAAATATGCACTGGTATAAAAGGAAAAAATAACAATCTTTCCAAATGGATGTCTAAATTCAGCTGTGGCTACATAATCTAGTTCAGTTTGCATATATAAGCTACATTACACAAATTCAGAAGAAATGTATGTGTGCTGCCACAAAACTCAGGCATTTCTCAACACTGTAAACCCTCCCATTTTATAAATTACATTGCTGCTCCTAGGCAACGCTGTTTACACATCATACATCATAATAAAGTCAAAAGTTAAAAAATGAACAAGTCTTTGAAGATTTACCTCTGAGGCTCTGTCACCAAACTGAGCTAGAACTTTGGTCCTATAATCAGGAATAATACTCAAGGGATTGTTGGATAATACAAGCTTTTCCAAGCATGGAAGGCCTCCTATATTCCTTATTTCATCAATCTGAAAAAATAGAGGCATCTATTTCAAGCATCCATAAACACGGTCAAATATTTTGATACTACAACTGAAGTCTACATTATTTAATCTGATTCTTTCTGCCATATTTATTTCATATATTTCTTTTCTTAATGTGATGGCTCTAAGAAGTATGCATTAAGCCCTCTCTTCTGAACTTAAATGATTGACAGGGAGACCAAACACTCTGTTGAGATTTTAAGTAAAGGTTTAATGAAAAAAAATATCCTGCTACATAAAGAGTTAAAACATTTCCTTTTTAAAAAGAGAAGTCAAAATGGTTATTCTAAAAGATTGGAAACCAGATAAAATGATGCAATAGAAGTCAATTCTAACATGTACATTTCAAACAGACTTCTGAGAATATTAATTGAAAGTGTAATTAACTAAGAATATTACCGTAGTTGAAGTGTAATTATTCCCTTAGCAGATTGAAGCTTGGAATCCTAGACTGAGTATAGCATGACTAGTTCTGAGTAAACAAATACATGATTCCCACAGTACCTGGTCCACTTTATTGTTACTAAGATCCAGGTTAACTAAAGAATAGAGTTTGTTGAGTCCGGAAAGGCTTTCCAGATGATTCCCTGCTAAATTCAACGTTTTTATATTTCCAATTTTTGTATGAATTCCTTCTAACGTTGAAAGTTTATTGTAGGAGAGGTCCAGGTGAATAAGATTGTAGAGATGCTATAAGTGAATACATAAACAGGTTATGCTATATATTACACAGACTTTGAAGTATTCATTCAATAACAGTTGCACCTATTGAGAAGACATGGATAAACTCAGCTAATTGCTTAAATATATGGTATGCAAAATGCATCAGGGGTTCACGTAATTCTGTTTTACAACATCTCCCTTCTAGATAGTTTCTGTGCTTTTCAGTTCCATGTCATTGGTTTATAAGTCAATACTGAAAATGTATATTGTGAACTTTCACAATTGCAGAAACCTGGTACTATGAAGTTTGAAGGATACTTATTTTCCATCAATTAGAGAATAACCTAAAGAATTCCCCATTTCTATGTTTAAACAAACATTTTACCAAAGGAACCCCAGGTGAATGTCTTTTGAGATATCTGGGCTGCTGACACTAGACTGCATGTTTAATTTTCTTTTAGTTTCCCACTATCACCTAAAGTGACTTAAATGTTAACAATTTATTTATATAACAAAACATGAATACAGTATTTATGTAAGACTTGTTTGTTTAGAATGGGTTTTCCATTTTCAACTTTCCACATCTAATAAAAATAATTAAACTCAACAAATCACATATTAATATCTGTTCCACATATGTTACTAATTAGCTAAGACTTTGCAAGATAGTGCTTGTTACATAGTAGTTAAGCCTTGAGCATTTCTAATATAAAACATGTTATCCTACTATTGTAGATTAGTTTTCTCAACTTGGCACCTTTTAAATGTGTGGACTCCCAACAATCTTAAAGTCACTGTACTAGATCCTTAAGTTGAATTCAGATGAAATTTTGGTCCTGAATTCCAATAATTACTTTTAGATTGGGAGTGACACACTGTAATCCTGTATGCTTCAGGTGACCCATCAGCATCCCCAGATCCCCTGAAATAATTTGGCGTCATAATTTTAAACTATTTTAGGAAAGTTGTGAAAGCAAATTCAGGGTGGGGAAAAAGAATATTTTGCTTTCCAGAGGCTTCTCACTCTTTTTCTACCCAAAATCAGCCTAAAAATAGTAACATAACAGCAACACACAATATCCCCTTTATCCAAATTGTGGCCTCAACCTCTCCTAGACACTGATTTCCCTACTTTAAGTTATATCCAATTTGGTCTTCCCACGGCAGACTAATTATCATTGGAAAATGTAATTCTAATTCTAGCTCCAAAGTATCACTTCAATACGCTTCAAGAATATAAAAAATTCTCCAGAACAGATTAATGGAACAGAGAGAGTAAAAATACAAGAATGGAAGGGGGAAAATTGGCTGGAGTCATTACATGTCTTATATGAAGAATAACTATTTCTACAAAAACTACCAAATAGAAACTCCAAGGAATGGTGAATGTAACATTTTTTTAATGTAGTTTTATATATTTCTTTTATGTTTCTTTTATATAGTTCCCTGAACTATACACACTATAGTCAAAAGTTTTGCTGAATCATCAGCAATACTTCCCATTTTCTCAAAAATGATGCTGAGGACTTCCCATACTAAACTAAGTCATGGATTAGGCTGAAAACCTCCAAGAGCTTACAGACATGGGACAGGCTGCAAATAATTTAATAGTCAAATAATTTTTCAGTTATTGTTGGTGGCAATATGCTGACATTGCAAACTGCACAGAGAGTATATAAGTCTAAATGCTGTTGCTATCTGAGGTGCAGCAGATAGTTTTGAATTTCTCAACTGCTTTGAAACTCATCAAATTTGGCACTCAATTCATTTTGACATGCAAATTTTATCCAGGTACTCATCATTTGTTTGGTACCCAATGCACAAGCTAGAACCTGTCAATGTCAGCTGTCTTGTGACTAATTATATTATTCCTTATGAGAATAAATCATTTGGTACTCATCATTTTAGGTACTCATCACACTTCCCAGAACCAATAAAGATGAGTACCGAGATACCACTGTATTACTAAGCAGAGGATAGGCAATCTGGCTCAAAGTACCCTCCAATATTGCTTAATGGATTGCGTGCAATAAAACTAGTAGTCCCAAAGAGCTGAAATGGAAAAAAAATAAGATAACGCAAGCCATTGGCAAAGATATACATTATACTACAATGGTATATACTATATACAATATACAAGGGTACATACCATATTATACTATGCTATAATCAATTAATTAGTTCAACTAATACTAATGACAACAATTTGGAAGTCCTAGCAAATAGGCATTGCTATAAGAAATAAAAGCAAGGAGTATCCAGCTACACTTGGAATAGAATTTTAAAAAAACACATACAACCACAACATCATTAAGACAGATTTTTAAGCAAACCTGTAAATTCTCCACTAGTGGTACATCGTTGTGGCTTAAATCCAGAAATTCAATCTTCGGCATTAATTTCTAAAATAAAGGAATAGTAAGGCTTCAGTCCAATTAGAAGGTATCAGTCTTGATCCAAAACAGTTAATCCCTGATAATGTCAACCCTTAAGAACTTTGGAACTATTCTTTTCAAGCAATAGCCCAAAAGCTACAAGCAGAAAAAATTTCAAGGGATTTTGTACAAGAGCGGACTTGTTTACAGTTAAAAATGGTCTTCATTCTGTCACATTCAGTGTAATTATCACATCTTCTGCAAGCGACAGCAAGTATTAAAAGTACTGATTATATCACTATGAGTAGAAGAGATATCTTCTGTGCCCCTTTTGAAACTGTTCTGAAGTATTTGTTATGAACTCTTACCACTGAATTGTCAATTTGAGCTATACTATTATGACTCATATCTAAAGTTGTTAATGTTCTCCAAGTTGGAATAACTGCTGTCACAGGATTTGAAGATGCACCTTCTGGCTCCCACTGATCAAATTCGTAGGCCTCAGGTACTAGGACCTCCTGTTCAAAACACATTGAAAAATGAATATTTAATATAAGTGGGAGAAAATAGATTTCTGATTAGTAATTATTTGATAAAAACTGTTAGCTTCTAAACAAGTTTAAAACATGGACATCCTTTGCACACATACTCTTATTAAACTCAATGATTTTAGGCATGTGTATCTGTGTATGTGTTATATTCTTAGAATTTAGCATTAAATATTCTAAATAAGACATATTCATAACATAAATTTACTAAAAAATTTAAATATTAATATCAATAGATAAAATAATATTATTTAAATGTATACAGTAAAACATCAATTATACAAAAACTGAACTGAATGAACAAAGAATATTTTTTATGATTTAAATACAACTTTTAACAAATTATAATCATAATACAGCATACTGCAAATGGTACACATTTGACTCTTACCATCATGGATGTTGCTGAGAATTGTACACTTAGTGTTGCTAGTGTGTGCTTTGAAGATGTCAGCCCATTAATAAGTTTTGCACCACAGTGATTTATCTATTTTGAAAAAGCAATAGTAAGGAAAATGGAACAGCACTATAAGAAAACATGAAACTGTTTCAGATGAAATTTTACTTATTGTACTCTAACCTCTGAATTTTTATTAAAATATTAATAAAGTTTTTACAATATTTCATTAAAAAAGTCTCCTTCAGGGGAATACTGTAAGCGCAATAAAAGTCAAGAAAGCCAATTACAGTTCCCAACATTGATTCAAATAAAAGAAAATTAAATATTATTATTACTGAAGTCAGCTCCTGGAGGAGTGATAAATACAACAATCTGAATGCAGTCATGCACAACCACAAACAGAAGAACTTTTTCTCCTTACAAAAACATAAAACAACCTTTATGAAAAACGTTTTAGTGGTTGGGGGAATCCTCAAAGAGTTGCTTTATTCAGGGATTCAAGAATAAAGAAAAACAGGCAAAATGGCCTCCACAGACTCTCTGCTGTAATCATACTTGGAGTTAGCATGGGTTATGCTATGCTACCTTAGAAACCATGCGATGGGTTCTAAAGTACAGTGACAGAATATGCACACAATACTCCACATCTGACATCCGTAATTACAAGAATCCCTGGAAATTGAGATGAGAAATGCCAAAGGGTCTAAGAAGCAGCTCTCGGTCACAATAAGCAATGGTTATTTAAAAATAACAAAACTATGACAAGATTAAACAGGATTTTAAAATTAATTTACACATTATCTTTCCATTCAAAATGAACTCTCCAAACAATTTAAAGTTTAAGTCAACCTAAAAATGCAAAAAGTAAAAAAAAACAAACCTAAGTAACTGAAAAAATAATAATCAAACTATTGATGTTCAAAGGCCCGGCTATAGAAGTATGTTTTTACAAAGACAATGGGTGCCAAATGCTAAATAAGTCATGCAAAGGGATGATACTTAGGCTCTCCTTCATGCTGAAGGCAAAGTCTGCATAGATTTTAATGAGCAGTTTTATCAAGAGAAAAGAAGTCCTGCACAAGACCAGTCTGCTTTGGTGGTAACCCTGTGGAAATGCCTTCTCTACAGGCATGAACATGCTCAGATAACAGGGAACTGTGGAGTTGTGCTGGCCTTTGAAAGGGCAGAAACCTCCATGCTTATTATAGAAGCAGGTTTCACAATGTTCCCCTCCAAATGGTTGCATAACACTACGAAGCTGTTTAGGGCTTTAAATATTTAACAGCAGCTCTTTAAATTCTGATAAGAAAACATCTAACCACCAATTCACATTCAAGTATTATTTGGCAGTTAAGCTATTGCATTTGTCCCAACTGGAATTTCTGGATTCTTCTCAAACATAGCCACGCTTATGTATTGCAATGTTCGAAACATAAAATGATATGTGAATTGCTATTGTCAAACCTGACAATCACAGTTAGCAGTAAAGCTACAAATGTCTTCCTTGCCGCAACTATCAGCTAAAAAGTTCAGGGTACATTCCAAGGGTGTATGCCTTTTTTTTCCAAGGAAAGTGCAATTCATCCAGAATAGGCTAAATTTCAATCCCTGTGTCTAATCTTTTACTGATGAAGAACATGCCCATTTGCCTAGATTTAACTTCAATTTCTTCTTTATTACTCTGCTTGTCATTAAATGTAGACCGCTTACTGGTATACAGGAGCAAGGAGCAGCAGAGCTGGCTGTCATCTATTGATAATCTACTCCAAAAACAGAAAAGGTTTCCTTAGCTGTTTCATGTAATTATTTACCATCCCAGGGGAAGGCAGATTATTGTCAGATGTCAAAGATCAGTGGCCTTTTAAGCTTTCAAGAACTGCCTTTTTTCCCTGGGCCTTCGGGTTGTGAACTATTGAATCCCAAGTTGCATGATGGTGTCATTTCCATTTGGATTGCCATTTTATTATTGCTTATTGATTTATTTACCTCAGTTTTGTATTCTTTTTGTCAAGTTCTGTTAAATTTGGTATAATTTGCTCATAGTCACTTTGGTTGATTGGGGGAGCCCTACAATTTTCTTTAAACAAATGTCCCTCATCATCACTTTCTGGACAGAAGCATCAGTACCACTACAAGACTCAAGGTGCCAATCAATCCAGAGGAATGCAAAACCCTTAGAGTACACATGAGAGCAAGTTCTAGTAAGTACTCCACAAACAAAAGCTTTTTTTTTTCTTCAGAATTTACCTGAATCTGATGAAGAGATTTAAATATTGATAGGTCAAAAGGCAAAAGATGTTCCTGAATATTACTGTTTCCAACAGGCCCACCCGTGCCAATTATCTGGGGAAAAATACATATGTACGCATACATGTATTAATATGATTTACAGAATAATAAACAGAATGCAGACTTGCTTTTGTTTAGGAAATTGAGTATCTTGATAAATTATATTACAGAGTTTTATAAATATATACTGCAAAATTTTAATATTTATATAATTAAATTTAGTGAAATATTGAGCATGCCACATTGCTCAGTGTCAAGACACTGCGCACATTAGAAGGTAAGTTCACCATCTTGTTTTTTCTTACAAAATAATATATATATAGCATATATTTCTTTGGCATTCTTGTTCTTTCTTCAATGCCAAAACTATTGGGAACATGTGACCTTTAACTTACAGTAAGATATATACTAGTCTTTAAAATAAGAATGATCTGAATTGTTAATTTAAATATGCAGGTCATGGAAGGCATTTGTTTCTGTTTGAAACCCACCATCTTAACAGAAGACCTCAACAGTGCTACCGTACTTCCTTCCAATTTCTTCTACCAAGGCAGAAAACACTTCCTATAAAGCAGTCTGTAGACAACACAAATGAACAACCGAAATATTTAAATTAGAATCTGTTACCTTTAAATATTTGAGTCTGCATGTGAAATCCAGAATGTGACCAAGATCAGTTCTGGCATCACCATTTGCACATGTTGGCTTCCCCTGACACAGCTGTTGAGTAACAGCATAAAGCTGCAAAGGTTTAATATTAAAGACTTCACCAGCCATAAGTAATTGCTCTCCTAGAAAACAAGATGTAAATATTTACGAATAATACCTAGAGAATAATATTGTAAAAAAGAAATAATATGATAGTGGCAGAAATCTGAAACAAGGATACACAGTCTTTTTCTGTTTCAAAGAACATTCTATCTTGTGTGGTATCCAGAAAGTACAGGTACACAAGCACACTCAATCTGCAAACATTCATTAAATGACTGTTCAAAGTTACAATGACACTGAATGAATAGCAGTTATAACTGGTTCTTGGAGTTCCGGCTGTCCCAACACAGCACAGACATGTGATTTGGGTGCTCAGCAACTAGCTTGCTCTTAACAACTTTTTGATTGTGACCCACAATCAAATGATCAACATTTGCAATCTTCTCTGCTGGCTTTCCCAGAAAGTCTTCCCCACCCATGCACCCTTCTCCTGCTCTCTGCATTTATGCTGCGCTGGCCATTTACATATCTCCTTCCTCTCAGGCAGTCTCTCACACACACCCATGTCTTCCAGGGCAGAAGTGACTGCAAAAAGTTAGGTGGTGGTAATAGATCCTATATGCATTTTACAATCTATTCAAAGGTAAACATCACATAGTTCGGTGGGATTCATTATCCTCTTTTCTTTCTATATACTGTAATAAATAAGATTTTTAAACAAAATATAGATGTAATGTATTTGATTCTATTTCAGGGATAACATACTATAAATAAATGTTAAGAATTATGATGTTTCATACCTTTATGAAAAAGTTCTTCAGCCAATGCAGCTGTGATTCCAATTATTTCCTGCAAAAAATAAGAAATAAAAAGTTAAAATGAAAATATTATTTAAATCTATTAGTTTATAAAACATTTGTGCACAGGATTTTATATCTTAAGCAATAATGCAAGTAGTTATGAAATATGGCCATAAATTAATAAAAATGAGGACAGAAAGACATGGAGGAATCTAAAAGTCAGTTTCTAGGTATCAATACACATTAAACATACTTAGCAACCCAGGAAGTATGATTTACTTTTTTGAAAATTATGCAGGAAGCAGAATGCTAAGATGCTAATTCTACATTTAATTTCCATATGAAAACATCCAGTGCTCTTGTGCAGATTTGGCCATTCTTCCTAGCTATTCCTGATAATTCTTGAGAGATGTTTCCAGAAGACCCCATTCATATCATGCAGTCTGATCAAAAGTATATAAACCTAACTCAGTCTATGATACATACTTTGCCTCTCCCTGAAAATAGTAAGAAAGATTTATAAAATACTGCAAGCACAATTCATGATGTAGTAGTAATAGTTTTACAGATAGTCCTCAACTTAAGATCTGATGCTTAGTGACTGTCTTAAGTTACGACAGATAACCCCCCAAAAAAGTACTTCTGGCAACACACACACACACACACGTATGTACATACATACACAATATATATAATTTATTTATATATTATATATATATATATATAATTTATAATATATGTTATATATATATAATTTATAATGTTATATTATTTATTTATATATTATTTATTTATTTATTTATTTATTTATTTATTTATTTATTTATTTATTTATTTATTTATTTATTTATTTATT
>JANHFL010006454.1:29718-49713 GCA_032468155.1 Oxyrhabdium leporinum | reverse complement strand
TGGGATTTGAACCGCTAGATTGAATCAGCAGAAGTGGCTTGCAGTTCAACACTCTAACCACTGCGCCACCTAGGCTCATGGCTAGGGGACTGCAAACGGCCATAAATACAAACCAGTTGCTAAGCACCAAAATGTGGTCATATGACCATGGAGAGGATGCAGATGTCAGAACTTTGAAACTGGGTCAAAACTCCCATTTCTGGGGTCTGTTGGAATTTCAAATGGATGCTAAATTACGTGTCTAAGTCAAGGACTACCTGAAGAGTTATTTAATGTATTTAAAATTATTCGCTGTTGTCCCTATAAAGACCCTCATTTTTATCCTTGCATATTAGCATACCTCAGACATACACTGTGTTACTGTGCACTATAGACTGCTTGTTATCACACAGGTTTTTTGGTTTGATCTGGTGTGTGCTTTTCACCTTTGGAACTGAGATGCAGGGGTCCAGTTGAATGCAACATGGCAGGGGAATTGAATAAAGCACTGCTCTACACCGAAATATCCTAGTATGACACTTGATAGGACATTTTCATTTAAATAACACTGACTGAATACTAAGGCTAAAGTTAGTGCAAGGAATAATATCATCAGGAAATTGGCATTTATACATGGGGCCCCCAACCACCCACGCTATGCACATTGGTTTTGTTCTGAGTATTTCTGCACCAGAGTTTGCTGCTGCATTATGGAGTGAGTCCTTTTGTTGGTATTGCTTCACCTAGGATTAGGAGAGAAGTAGCAGCAGTTGCTGAGAGGACCAAACAAGAAAATGATCCTCGGCATCCTCTGAAATGGATATGTGCCCCAAACCTTTTGACTTATATCTAGGAAGTTTTGTGGCATAAACAAATACTCTTAAAGGTATGCAGGAGCAAAACTGAATGGAGATGAAGATGGGAGAGGAAAATTAATGGAACAAGGAATAATCCCAGAAGAGAACATGGCTTGAAGATCTTACCTTCCCTTTGGCACTTGGAGGATATTAGGAATAGGCTGAAGTGGGGAGTGCCTAAGTGTAAAACCAATATGCCCAAGTGAGAATTGCTGATGGATAACAACACACTATCGGTTGGTCTGTCAATTACTATCAGTAGAATGCACTGAACGTGATTTCTTTCTGGCTAATGATAAAGCCAAAAAGGTGGCCTCATTTTGGCAGTTTAAGGTTTGATCCGGACACAAAATAAATAAAATCCCAAGGTAGCTAATCTGAAACAACATCACAAAAATCCATACGATTTGATTGGAGATGCAATTATTTTACAGGTGGTTCCATTCAGAGATGGAGAAAATTCCATTTAAGCCATGTGAATCCTACTGGTGAAAGTAGAGGGAGGAGAAGATTTCAGTGACCTATACTCTACTTTCAATGCCTAAATAGACAGCTACCTTTTTTCAATAGATATATTCATGGGCTCATTCTGCTATCAAATCTCCAAATCTCACATATAAATTTTTGTCCATTTCATGCAATGAGTTAGCTACAGTTTTTTCTTCAGCAATATTTGAAATTAACTAACAAAGCTTAGCGAAAAATGAATAAATCAAGGTAAGCAACAAGATTAGATATACCCACAAAGCATTAGTGTGACTTCTATTCTTTTACAGAATGAAAACACAAGAATTAGAAGAGGGAAATACAATGCATTAAAATGTACAAAAATATAAAAATTAGGGTGCCTGTTCTTTAGAACAATGGAAATCAACTTCAATGAAGTAGCAAGCAAACAAGCAAATTGAATTTGTCCCTATTCAACCAAAAATGAAAGTATCACAACAGCTCATTTTCTTTTTCAAAAGTTTTGATTTGTAAATTATATTCTTAAATTATACTGTTTCAACACTAATTCTACAAAGCTATGTGATGTCATATAGTAATCACATTATTAATGTAAATCTTAATTGGCTAAGAATGCTGATAGGATACATTTTACCTTAACAAAAGTCATTTTCTTGTAAATATAACTAGATGCCATGATTTGGTCCTAATGCCTTATGAATATATGGGCAACTTCTTGCCATCTCAATTGTCACTCTTTCAAGAATATTCCAGCATTCCCCTGAACACTGACCATCTACCATATCTGTTTTCCTCTTCAATGTCCCTGAATCTTAATAAACATTTTTTTCTAGACCATCATTGATTCATATCACATGCCAAAAATATAGAAGTATTGTTGTTCATTGTTATAAGGAAGTGACTCATCTTTATTCAGTCTAGAATCTAATTGGTTCTTCACAACAGAACTCCATAATCTGAAGGCATCTTTTTTCTCTTGCTCTTTCTTCATGTCATTTTTACTTAAATGTCAGTGGTCCAATTAGCCATTAGTAGTACATCCTTTCTATATTCTGCATGCAGTGCTTCTTAGAATTTTATAAATTTCCGCTCTTCTGTCACTGATTTTGAAATAGATGTTCATATTTGTGTAACACTGATGTTCACTAGATATTGAGTAATTCTAATAGATAGGAATTTATCATTTATTGAATTACAGCTGAGATTATTTTGAGTGTTAATAACACTTCACTCTTTTGTATGGTCTTATGACCTGAAGTCTTTATCGTACATTCATCTGATTTGAAAAGGCTGATTTTGTAAACTAAATTGACTTAGACTAAAATATCCAATTTGCATGGTTCATTTCCACTTTGATAATTCCAAGTCCTCCTTGGTTTATAGTTCTCTCATTTCACATCCCGACTGTCCTTTTAATCAAGGAACTCTTCTTCCAAATTTGAAATTAGTCACTGAATTTTGTCAACAACCAGATTTCTTTATGGTTTTGTCCAAGTTTATGACTTCTGGATTATCCTCCCAGTAATTAGCAGTTTTATTTTAATCCTAACCAGTGAGCATAATCTGGCAGGAAAACATGTTTCAGGTCTATCTACATGAGTTTCTTGACAATACAGAAATGATTTGCCTTTACTTTTTAACATATTTGATTTTTGGAATATTTCTGTTTAATTAAGCTGGATTTCCTCATACATGAAGATGCCACCTACCCTCTCCACCTGATTATAGATTACAGGTAGTCCTCATTTATTGACTTCAATTGACTCTCTTGACTCAATAGCAAAGTAAAACTGTTGTTAACTGAACATCACATGAGAATGATTATGTTTATGATTTAACTTTACTTTTCCTGTTTTACAGCACCAGAAGGATATGAATCCAAACCACAGGGAAGTTTTCCAGAACTTGTCTCTCGAGAAAAACAAGTAAAAAAAAGCACATCTTATAACTTTTCTTTATTCTCCAATCTTTGGAACATTCACCATGGCTAGAATGGAATTGATTTGTATTTACATTCATTGGAAAGCAAGGGATTACAAGAGAATAAGCATGAACATATTGAGAATACACATTCAAAGGAATGCTGTTTACAGAGGATAAGAACTGCTTAGGAGGCAAACAAAAGCCTTTCAGTGAAACTGATTAGGGTCTGGTCAGTGTCATGCAGCAGGGCGAGCCTGTCAAAAGGTTCAACTAATTAAGGTTACAGAGCAAAACTTGTTAACAAAGGTTAAGCACGTTTTGGGACAGGCTGTACTGCAAACAAAAACAACTCAGGAAGACCTAGCTTGTTTAAGCAATCCTCCATTCTGTAAAGGGGTGGTGGTGGAAAGGGGACAAAATGGATCAGGCACACACAACTGTGGTGGAATGTGCAGCTGAAGGAATGGGGAGAATGTCAGAAGTAGGACTGTGGCTTCCCAGGCAGATGGCAGCACATTCCAGAGAGGAGTCAAAGGCAAGAGACTGTGCAATCCTGTACCGGATGAGAGAGGGATAAAAGGTCCAGGGTAGCCACATCCTAGAATCTCCCAGGATGCATATATTAAGTTATAGGTTTAGTCTGTCTATTAAGTATAAAAAAATAAAGAACTAGATTCAATTGGATCTTGCTGTATCATGTTTGGGCTTAGGCCTGACACTGGCTATAATGGTAAATACGTAACAGAGAAACATACTAGGATCATAAATGCATGCATTGGTTGCAAAGTCACTTTTTCTTCATTGTCGTAAATGCCAATGGTCACTGTCTAAGGCAGTTGCTAAATGAGAACTACTTGTATATTCATAGCTTCATCTTTTTCCTTCCATTCCAATTTTCCTACAAGATAGCTCATATTCTGCTGGCTTCAATTTCAGGATCAGTGAAGCTACCAAGCCTTTCTATTATACCAAGATGATAATCCCTTGGGAAGATTACAAATTCAATACAAAAAGTATGTGCGTGTGTGTCCTATTTAGAAAGCTAAGTTATGAACATACACAATCTGGTTCTGAGTATCTGTTTAACTGACTGGGCTAATGGTTAGCCAAGCCAAAAGTTCACAGAGAGGAAAGGAAATCAGCGTATTCTCCAAAACACCTTGCGGGCAAGACAAGAAATAACAGATGGAAGCTTAACAAAGAGAGATTCAACCTAGAATTAAGAAGAAAATTCCTGTTAATGAGAAAAATTAATCAATGTAATGGCTTGCCTCCAGAAGTTGTGAGTGCACCATCACTGGAGGCTTTTAAGAAGAGATTGGAGATCCATTTGTTCAGAATGTTAAAGGGACTCCTTTTTGAGCAGGGAGCTGGACTACAAGACCTCCAAGATTCCTTCCAACTCTGTTTGTTGTTCTAAGTACTTCCATTTCTCCATTTCAATCATTCATTAAAACATTAGAATATACAATGTGCTATTTCTAATAAATAATGTAGTTGAAATACCACCAGAAACCTTGTTATACACTGTTATGCAACCTACTGAAGCTACATATGCATGAATTTAAGGGAGGATCTTGCACACCACTGGAGTTTTCTTTGAAGTTTTCACCGCAGCAGATCTGACTGTTGAAGGAACTAGCTGCTTTGCAAACTAAACAGTAGAAATACAAGATGCTTCAGCAAAAAATTCAAACAAAATTCAGTTTGCATCTTCAGCTTTTCTAGCACATACACGCCTCCAAATTATGCATCTAGAATGAACACAACAATCTGTACATCAATGAGCACACATAGGAAATACAAGGATTTTGTTTTACAGTTGATGTGATAAACTATATATGCTCAGAAATTGCCATTTTTTAGCTCTAGACTTAAATATTTAATGTTACAAAGAATCCCAATTATCCAATAGATAGGGAAGCACTGCCTTTAGTGCTTGCAGATTTCATCAGAGAAATAATCTAAAAGGGTAGTGAATAAATAAAGACAGATGAATAAATACAAGATCGCCTTTATTGATAGATTTCATATTGGACCTTATAAAAGAGGATAAAGTTATTAGCAGCATAGATAATAGTATTCTTCTAGAACAGGACTGTCAAACTGGCAGCCCACAGGCCAGGTACATCATGCGCAGGTCATGCCCACCCCTGGCTCTGCAAAGGCAAAAAATGTCGTGATCCATCATGATCCAGCCTGTGATGCTACCACGTTTGACACCTGTGTTCTAGAAGATGTGAGCCATAATCATGTACAATGCTAATTCAGAATTCCAGAAAATTGTGAACTGCTATTAGTTTAAGGGTGCTGCTGAATCCAGCCCATTCTTTTTATTCTTCTAATCAACAGGAGCAGATAAACTACAGACTTGAAAGTGTATTTTTTTAATTGTAACAGGTTCTGCCTTGTAGCTCAGTTTTTCCAAATCTCGAACACTTGTTGGTGAAGAGAAACAAACAAGTGGGAAGAAAGATAACCTCCTTTCTACAATACTTACAAGGATGTATAGGATTCTGACCGAGACTAACGCAGCCAATCACTAAACAGCCCTTCTTCAATCCAGTGCCCTCAGGGTTCATTGTGTCTTTTTCTTTCACAATTCTCACCAAAATGGGAAAGAGAAAATCATACTAACTGGGAATTCTTGA
The DNA here is from genome assembly GCA_032468155.1 of Oxyrhabdium leporinum. NCBI lineage: Eukaryota > Metazoa > Chordata > Lepidosauria > Squamata > Cyclocoridae > Oxyrhabdium > Oxyrhabdium leporinum. The sequence continues at coordinate 43,835 of JANHFL010006454.1, read as the reverse complement.
GGTTGCACATCCAACCCTTTTATCTGGTATTAGGTCAGAACAGGCTAAACTTCATAGCACAGTTAATGGAAGGCTTTTAACCTGTCACCCTACAAAAATGGAAGGTTACTATTCCAACTTCTTGCCATGTTCTAAATAGCAAGATTTTATATATCAGATTTAATCACATATCAAGTTGCACAACTATACCTTCAATTTATTTTATTCTTGACACTCTAATGACACTGTGCAATAAGTTTTCTACCCATTTTTTCTACTGCAGTGCTTGAAATTGAAAATATTGCTGATCAATAACAAACCAAACCGATCCAGCACATTGATTTCAACATGAAAAACATAACCATATACTTTTACTCACTTTTGCCGAAAACATATTTTTATCCAATTTTAGCTATTCCATGAATTATGTCTTAGAAATTGTGCACATAAGCAAATTAATTTTGGAACTATGGCATTAAGCTTTATCTTGTTTTTAATAAAATCTGAATGACCTTCACTGATCGCAAACATTTTAGAAAAGTTAGAACTTATTAGTACTTGCATGGAAAATAACCAAGAAATCCCAGGTCTACAGATCAGATTGAGAAATCAGAAACCATCTCAAAAGGCACTGGCAAACACTTATGTATTTTGATGGAAGAAAGCTACAGTATATAAATGTATCAGTATAGTCCCTGGGAACTGAACTCATTACAAAGGTCTCTTCAAATGTTCATTTTCTTCTGATTAAGTAAAAATGTCCCTAAATATAAACTTGAATATTTTTGCAAAGTATGTCAATAAAAACTCTGATTCTTGACATTTTGGATGCAAACTCCAATGAAATAAGACCTATTCAAAGCATTATCAGTTCATTAAAAAGATCACTAAAACAGTATGCACACATAAAGAAAATTCACAGATAAAAATTATTTATCAAGATGAAAAATTAGCAGATGAGCCCATTTTGGTTACATAACAAAACAACTAAAATATATTAAATTATATATTAAATATATTAAAGCTTTTTGCAATGTTAGCTCTTAAAACAGTGAGTCAGAAAACGATATATATTTATTACAGAGACATAATTCTGTATAAAAGGACAACTGTAATAATAATGTTATTGGTTACACAAATAATTTTCCTTTTCTCCACAGCAGACTTCAACAATGTTAACTAATAAGATTTATATCAACAGTTTCATAAATGTGCTTCAGATGAAAGAATATCTGAAGCTGAGTGACTAACATTCTTTCCACATTTTATTTTAAAGCCACGTATTATATTTTCAGTTTCTTCTCCAAGGGATGCTGCATGCCTATTCAGAAGAAAGAGAGCAATTTTTCTGTCTTTCTCAACCAAACCCCTTCAAGGTAAGTTAAACACAGCTCATTCCTTGTTGCTTTGGTCGTATCGGCAGAGAATGATGGGAACTAGAGTCCCACATGTCTGGAAGGCGCCAACTTCGGAAAAAGGACGATTTGCCATCTCAACCCGGAATAAGACAACACCTTAGCTACCAGAGCTGTTGCTGAGACATCGATTTCCTTCCTCTAGGGATGCTGTTTTCTTTTGTTTTTCCACCCTGGAACTAAAGAACTCCGCGAAACTCTAAACACGGAAAGCCAAGACAGTTTGGCCCCGAGCATCCACGCAAATGAATCCGTGAGCTCGTCCTTCTTCCCCGTCAGAAAAGGCGTGGAAGTTCCCCAGGGATGCCCGAATTGCTCCGGACAGGGAGCCTCTCGCCCCTTCGCACCAACGACTGAACCGACGGCGTTTCTCATGGGACCTCGGGGAGGCCGACGCCTCTGACACGCCAGACCTCCCCCCCCCCCCACCGTCTCCAAAACCCCTCCGCACCCGGCCTCACCGTGTAGGTCTCCACCAGCTCCGACCCAAGAATGCGGATGCTTTTGGGAGGCTCCTCGCCCTCTTCGCCGGTCCTCAGCGCCTCCATCTTCCGAGGTGGAGCGCAGAGGTTCGGGACCGACGGGCTATTGCGCTCGCTCCGCCGCTCGTGGAGGAAGGCGAGCTCCGGGGACGGCGAATGTCTCGGCAGCTACCGCGCCGCTTCCCTCCGCGCTTGCCATGAGCAGCGCAACTACAGTCGTCACGGCCGCCATGTTTGCGCTCCTGCCGCCTGCCGCCCCTATCTGCGAGACTGAGGCCAGGCCCCGATAAACGTCACTCAAGCATTCGGGAAAACAAAAGGGGCGTGGCCTTGGGCTAGGAGGCGGAGCCGTGAGCCGGCCAGCGAAGCGGTTGGGGTTTGCTTACCGCCTAGTGACGCCCCGATGTCTGCACCCTCAGGGTGCTTTTGTTCGCACTGAAAGATGTACGGGTTTTCAGGGTTTTCGTCCCCCTTTGCCCAGCTTGTTTACGTCGTAAAAGCGACAATGTACGAGAGATGGTAGAGAAACCCATCGGTGTAACTGGGCTGGGGGAGACAAAATTATAATGGAAGTGAGGGACTACTGTTCCCATGGCTGCTTTTAAGCTGGCGTGGCCAATGAAGTAAAGCCGGGTGGGGGAGTAGCCTCTAGGCTGCATAAGGCAGGATCTTAATGTATTTTTCTATTCACTTATTTAGCATGAATAATGCTTGCGTTGATCACTTCTGCTTAATGATAACAACAAAAATGTGCTATTACAGTATTGCCTTATAATCCAGTTGCTGCTCTCTTAAGAGCCAGGCTTAATAGAGTGAAATGGAATTTCTCGACATTCCCATGCCATAAATTTAGGAAATGTCAGCAGGTTTCCAGATGAATTGAGATATGAAAAAACCCTACTGTACTTATTATTATATGTTATGAGAATATTTTTCGTACTGCACGTAACACAAGTTTTATATCACCAAGGCAAATCTTACATCATTCTACATTTACTGAGAAAGGTGAGAAATGTTGGCTCTGAAAGTAGATGGAAAAACAGCTGTTTATATTCCTGATGTTAATTATTTGCAAGGAGTTGAGCATTAATTCCTGGTGCCTCGGACTGACCTCAAACTTTGCTGGCAGGAGATTGTTTTAGTGTGCATAATCCAATATTTTGTTCCTAAGCCTTTGCCTAGGAGCAGAAAAAAAATTAAAAATTGATGCTTCTAAAAATTCAAAAGAAAATGTGAATAGAAATCATATCACATATGGAGCACTTTCTAATTCAAATTAAAATTTTACTACAGGAATGGTGCTCCAAGACATTTAAAAGGAATTAGAAAAAAAACATGTTTGGGAAAAATATGTCAGGAATATCTTGAAGACAAATGATAGTAAAGCAGACCCATTAACTTGGCTTCATTCACTGAGAAGGGGGAACTCAAAAATAAGAATTGAGCGATCAAGGGATTGATATGACATGGTGTTCACAAGTGCAGATACACTCTAGATACGAGAAAGATGCAAAACTATGCTTTTTACAAAGAACTAACAACTAGACAAGATACTAACGGGCAGAAGAAAAATTGATTTTAAAAAACGTATAGCTACCTATTATACATTCAATTGGAAGATGAACAAGTGAAGGAAATGATAGTATGGGCAAAAAACTTCGGTTATACAATTGAATTAGATAAATGGCAAAAATTGTGGGATAGGAACTATAAATTAACAATATCAACTGCATACGAAGAAAATTTGTGTAAGATATTTTATAGATGGCATTTTGCGCTAGTGCAGTTGGCAAAGATGTTTAAAGATAAGTCGGCTAAATGCTGGAAGTGCCACCAGATATCTGGGTTATATTATCATATATGGTGGACTTGCCCAAAAGCAAAAAAATACTGGAGAAAAATACGTGGTTGGAAAAAAATGATAAAACAGCATATTGATTTAAAGCCAGAAATATTTCTATTTGGGATTCTACCCGATAAATATAGTAAGGAAAATGGATATTTAGTTATTCATATATTACTGCTACTAGAATTGTATTTGCACAAAGCTGGAAGAGTGAAGAGATACCTACAGATGAGAATGTGATTAGGAAAATATTAGAATGCGCAGAAATGAACAGACTAACGCAATTAAGGAGAAAGCGCAAACTGAATGTTATATGACATGGAATTTATTTTGTCAATGGTTAAACAACAAAAATGGAAGTTAGAAACGGAAACAGAGAAACAAAATAAAGAAGATATGTTGAAAGAGATAAGCAAATATTATAATTAGTGTGTTGAATATTACTACTTTAATATTGTAGAATTAATATCAATATAATGAATGATGTTGCAAATTTTGATTATTGTTCAACAAAGATACTTCTACTCGGACAACACACTGTTCAACTGAAGATGGAATTATTATATTAAAAATAAATTTATTTAAAAAAATCTTGCAAAGTAATGCAAAAAGTGAATAATTGCATTGTTAATTCTGCACTGTCCAGTACAAGTCTGTATTCATCCATGGTTATGACCAGTTAGTAGTTGATATGGATATGACAGTTAATTGACAGCAGTTGTGTTGGTAAATAGCAGACTGCACTGTAAAATGAAGTGCTGGGACCCCAAACTCAAGTTGTCCTGCTGAGCATAGTTGGGCATATATGAAGGAGAGGGAGAATGGTAAAGCATGATGGATAGAGAAGCCTCTACTGATAAGTCTCCAGAAAATGTCTTGTTTGCTAGGGGTAACAAAACCTGCTTGCCCACACTCTGTTTTACTCTTTTCCCATTTTTTCTTTTCTTGTGGTATTAAGTATTTGCTGTCACTTAGAGGAACAAGCATATAACAATATTTCAAAGCTGTATAAATCTCTAGGGTTCACTGTAGTCCCCAAGCCACTTTTTTGAAGATCACACTGTCTTCAATTAGCACTGATTTGATTTTTTTTTATAGAGAATGGACCAGCATGAATCATCACTCCTAAAATAGATTTTTTTCATAGTTATAAAAACAAAGGAAAGCAATAACAATTGGTGGCGTGGGTAGGGAGGCAGAGAATCCTGGTTCTCCAACATTGTATGTAATATGATTTCTACCTACTGTAGCTATTGTTATAGTAGGTTTGCTGGCCACTGGCCAAAAGATTGCCAAATCCTGCATTATTCCTTTTCCAAACTGTGGTCCGACTGCCACTCTTTCACTGAATGTTTCTTTTTTTTTTCTTTTGCTTTTTTCAAGAATTTGGTAAATATTATGCGGCATGTTGATTTTCTCCATTAACATTTGGACTGGTGTTCCTATGATCAGGAAGGTTGAAAAGCTTAGGTAAAGCTTAGGGACAGATACATAAAGTATTGTACCTTCATTAATGGACAGTGATGTTATTAACAACACAAACAGATAAAGTTTTCTTACCTGGTTTAGTCAACATCAACTTCAACTATCTATACGTTGCAATATAAAGTCACAGGGTTGCTTTGCCATCTATCCATGTTAATACATAGAATCACCTGAGGCATAAAATACACTGTGTTGTACAAGTATGGCTTGTTTGTAAAAGACTTGTAGGTAAAGCTCCAACATTACAAAGAAAATATTCATGATGTTTTATAGGACGGGATTGGACCTAGTGGTGCTTCCTTTGTAGTCTCTTTCTCCCACACCTTTTCTTTGAGCTGAACATATTTCAAAACACACTGGATCACAGGTGAGTATGTCAGATCAATTTTTATACTTTCTGCTGAGTGATGTTTCGCCTGTGAAACTACATTGTGATCTAGTTCCATCTGACATGGGGCTTTTTCTTTGCCAGAGGGAAAGAGTGGGTAGTTGGAATCTAAAAAAAATCTCAATGCTTTTTGAAATGGGATGGAAGTAGAAAGATGAGGAAGAGTAAAAATATACTAAAGAAAATGACCGAGAGCATATAGCAGCTCCCCACACTTGGATGCCCTTTAGATATATTGGGCCTGAATTTCTTATAGGGTTCTTAGACTTAGATGATCACATGCACGAAGAATATATTTACATGATGGGATTAAAATAAACGAGTTTTGTAATTGTGAAGAAAGATGTAACATCTCCAAATTACAATAAAGAATAAAAACAACTAGAAAAATGGTGGTTCTTAATGATAGCCCTACATTTTTAATCATCTTGTGCAATCGATTCTAGAAACTATATAATCTGAAGATCAGTATAAAAGGAAGCTAATAAAATGAGAAAAGAAATACCTTCATGTTAAGTAATTTTGATTATTGATTATGTATATTCACTAATAATGGGTGGGCTTATTAATTTTTTGTCAGCTTTACCTAGATGTGTGCAATATAGTTAGACAGAGGGGGGAGCTCTCAATCAGTGGACAGAGATTTTTTTATAGCACATAAATTCTCTTCATACCAATGCCTCTCACTGAACAATCTGTATGAATGGCTGAGTAAGTTGTTTTGCTTAAAGGCAGGAATTTGCCCAACTTGCCCAGATGTTTACAGTCAGATCATCAGGTGATACAATAATGCAGCTGAGAAAGCCTTGTGGGAAAGGGCCACCAGGCTCTTAAGCATTCTGCCTGAGGAATTAGGGATGTTGATGGAAAGCATTTTAAAAAAGCAATCCCATCAAAACAATCTGAGGTAGTTTCATTGAAGCCATAAACATGTCTGTGGAAAGAAGTACTCGATATTTGTTGTCTTTGCCTAGAATGCATGCCTATGAAACCTGTCCTTTGTTCTGTAACACACATAAAGCATTTTGGAAAGAGTTATTTTAAAAAGATAGTTATTTTAGTGGGTCACTATTATTCTGCCAGGGGGATGGGGACTTCACAAGCATTTTGATTTTTGCCATAATCCCTATTAACCACATGGAATCAGAATGCCCATGCTAAAACCTATAGCAAATGATGGCCGTATAGGAGCTATCTGATTCCTAACAAAAAAAGCATCAACAGAATTGGATCAGAATTTAGAAATGTCAGCTGTAACAAACTTTGCATACCTCCCTGAAGACAGGGTGAAGAGTCAGACTTGGAATGAATAGCAAGGCCATTCACAGATGTCTGTATATTGGGCTGTGTAGTTCTTGACTGACACATTTAGGGCTGACAGCCTACTATAAAAGGAGTGCTTCAAAGGACAGAAAGCTGGCAGAGGTTGATATTTGTCTCTGTACCATTTTTCATCTCCACCTAGTTCCTAACCCACAATAACTAACCATGGATGATATTTACAAGGCAGCAGTAAGTAAAATTTTCACACTCTGTTGTAATAAATCTCAGGCAGATTCTGAATAATTATATTTAGGATTGTAAGGAAAATGTTTTAATAAAGCGCAAGTTCTGATATTCAATCAGATCCCCTAAATGTTTTATATATTATGATATTCATTAATGCTAAAACTAATAATTTAGAATATACTTTTTAAATTTGGTGCAGGGCATTATTATATATCCTAAGTTCCTTAGGTATTGCAAGATGGTTTTGATGCTTTTTGGTCTTAACTGCTTGTATTTTCTGTGGAAATTAAAACATCTATTGAAGCCCAATTCTAACTAGAGCTAAAAGTAATGTAAAGCTCATGGCTTTAACTGATTTTAATATAATTGCTGCATAGGTTTGGACTGTTAATATAAGTGCAAATCTTTTTATTTGTACACCCAAAGTGTTTTGCAGAAAATGACATAGCTTCCTGTCGTTTTGTCTTTTTTATGAAAGTATATTTTTCCAGATTTCTGTCTGACAAACTCAAAAATTAGTTACAGGTAAAGATACATTTTACAAATTCTAGCGATGTGTATGCATGTATAAATGTGCTTAATGAAAAATGGGTCACCAGAATCCTAGCTGCTTAAAACTCTTCAGAAGATTTAGACCATTTAAGAGTTTAAGTAACATTTATACTGGTAAGTAAAATAAATAATTGGAGAATGTACTGACCATGATAGAAATATCCTCAGTAATTCCACTTTAAGTACGGATAGAAGAACAGTTCTTGCTATATCTGTGGAGTAACTGGATAGACACGCTTCTTAAGAAACACTAATAAGACAGATGGGAGTAGGGCAGTTCCTGCCTTGAGCTCATCCTGATGAGTGCTCAGATCCCTACGGTAGCTTTAAACAGCTGCTGGGTGCTGTAAATACCATAATTCTCCACAGCAAAAGAATAGTTCAGGATTGGACACATTTCAATTTAAAATAAAGATTCCTTTTTATTATTTATTTTTTAAATATACAAAACCCTGTCTTATAGCCTGCCAGTGTCCTCTTGATTCTGAATACCTACAGTGAAAAAAGAGGTGGAATTTACAAATCACTAGGACTTAGCTTGAAGCTATTAAATTATTGTGTCCATCTTTCAAGAACAGGTGTCAGCTAAAAAAATTGAGGAAATGTATTATTAGTAATACCCATTGCAATTTTTAAATGTTTGCTATAATGAAGTACTTTGTTATTTCTTACTTCTAAAATTTTTGGCATTCTTATATAATAAGAGTATTTTCCTGTTTTTTAGCAGTGTTTTCAAAAACTAACCTTAATTTCCCAATTTTGGACTCCTGGGGAGCAAAAACTTTCCTTAGCTTGGCTCTAGAGTGAAGTTGCCTTGAATTATTTATTATGAAGATTAATCAAAGTTGAGAGGTGTGATTTGTCAAAATCCACCCGGCATGACTTACAATTGTGTGCAAAAGTGAACCCAGTATCTATTGACTAAGTTTCTTGTCATGACGCCACATGAAGTGTGTTGTATCTGAAAGGGTGACCCAGAAATAAAGATGTTCTTCCTGCATTTATTGCAAATCTGGTGATAGCTTTAAATGTGTTTACAAAGATCATTTGAAAAAACTACCACTCATATGGACTTCTGAAATTCAATGGATTTATCACTTTCCCATTCATATCTCTTAGGCAGAGATAAGTTTAGAATGGCTTCCAGATGCTTCTATACCATACAACTTTGCCAGAGACATGTTGTTAGATTAACGTCTCCTGTGATAAATGCCAATGTCAGTCAGCTTTTGGGAACAATCAGAAGTGTTATCTGTCTTCTTAGCACCTAAGCCACTAAGGCATAAAAATAGCCAGCTTGCCAAAATAGTCCAACTATGTGGGCTGCACAACAGAGAGGCATTTGCTGTCGTTAGACTTTTCAGCTATCCTGGGCTGTTGAGGGGAGGGAGGTGTTTGTCCATTACAATGAAGGAACAATCACAGCTGCTCAAGTTCCGTCACAGTGGCTTAAATAAATGGGTTCAGTTTTCACTATGAAATTTTGAAGAGGCATCTTCTTGCTTTTGTTATCCCAGCAGTGTGGACTATACTCTGACTGCTGGTGCTGCCACTCCTCCTCCGTCATTCATTTTGTCAGATTTCCCCTTTAAGCTAATTAGCTGTTTTAGGTAAAAATAGGTGGCAATGGATTGGTGCATAAGTGAAAACAATCTAAAAGAACTTGTTCTTCATAACAGCCTTAAAGAAGAAGAGAGGGAACTACATAAAAGGAAGGAACCAGTTTCATGCCCAGAATGCTCTATCAGTATTTGAAACAAAGACTCTCTAGAACATTTCTGTAATCATTTATGAGGAAAATGGTTGACTACTCTATTTTTCATATATCTAGGTCTTTGTAGGTTAAAATTAGCATACTGACTTGTATTGAGGAATGAGTATCTAGTACATGTGAAGCTCTGAACTCTATTCCCATAAAATCTGTAGTGTATTATCATGAATTAATGAACATTTCTAAGTAAGCTTCTCAGACCTCCTTGAACATTACAGTAATCAAAAGAAAAAGTGATCAAGGCACACATTTTTATAGTTAGGTGAAAGGTTTCTAATAGAGCTTCTATAGTGCAGCATCCCTAACTGGAGAACTGAATCTCTGATAATAGCTATGACCTGTCAAACTAGGGCTGGGTTCATATCAGGTTGAAGCTTTGGAGGAAATTAGCTCCTTCACATACCAGCCAAAATGCTATTAATCATATAATCTTTTGTCTTGTACAGTCTGTTTCTAACATCAAGCCTTGATGTGGGCTATCTCTCACTTTGTCCAGGTTTTTATAGAGAGAACAAAATAATTAGGTATCTGAATTCAAACTTTGGACAACTTTTACAACTCATTTGAGGCAGATGCTAAAAACAAAGGCTGCCCATGCACACTTTGAAAATTATTTGGAAGTTCTTCAGTTTTTGTGCCAGCGTGACCAGGGCAGCTACCTGCTGTTCATTAAAGCATATAGAATTTTTATTTTTTATAGGCTTCTATAGAGACCTAGCAAAAGAAATACCCTTTATAAGAGCCACATTAAAGACACACTTTAATGATTTAACTCAGTGAAACAGGAGCAGAATCTTTTTTCATGTTTTGGCAAGATCTGAAGCACTTCTTCCAAATTATCCTCAAAGAATGAAGAGCCTGGTTGAAAATATTGGGAACAGGATAATAACCAGACAAGCCCCAGATACCAAAACTAATGGGATTAAATAAAAGCCTCAGTATCTTCTTTTTTAAAAAAATGTATTTCCAGGAAGACTGCAGGCCTCACAAAATAATGTTTCTAATGCTCAACTCAAAAAGATCTTGTAACTTATAGTTCTTAGTAAGAATCTCTTTGAATAGTATCAACAATAATACTTTCCAAATAGGAATTGATAATCAAATCCATTCTAGCCCAGTGATCAAATGGGACCAAAATGGGTTTAGAAAATCGATAATATCTTGGCAAACTTGGCATAACCATCCATGTCAACAATATGTTGCCCCAATTTGGTTAGTAAGAAGGTATAACAATGGTTTCCATCACATGATGAAACATATGGATTCTCAGAGTTATACTCTAGTACAGGGGTGTCAAACTCGCAGCATCACGTCACGTGATGTATCACAATTTTTTTCTCCTTCACTAAAGCAGGAGTGGGCATGGCCAGTGCATGATGCATCTGGTCTACGAGCTGGTGTCTATTATATTAGACACCCCTGCTCTAGTATAATAAGAATTCTAATTTAATTTAAGAATTAGAAGAGTAATTCCTAGCATATTTAGGAATTCTGCATATGCATGCAGAAAATGTGTATACATTTCTAGACTTGACCTTTTACTATTTCTTCCTCCCACCTTCCAGGATTTGATTCATCCTGCTAGATAATATGCTGGATATCTGATTTGTAGCTCTGTCAATTTTACAGACAAGTTTTTCAGAACCGAGTGCTTCAGCATTTTGCTCAAGAGATAAAATAGTTATCCATCTATTAATACCTAATTTTGAGCTGGAGATAACTAGCCAGGTTGGATGGAATCTTTCTAAGTTGTTCCCCTGCTAAGAAGGTAGAATAATACTTGAATTTCAGTCAACGTTTGCTTCTTTGGACAGACCTATACTGTGATTAGAAGGAAATTCCTGCCTATTTTAACTGGCTGATACAAATTTAGTAGCTGAAAACAGCCAGTTCATGTAATTTCATGTAACATTATTTCTTAGGAACACACTTCTCCTATCTCCTGTTATTGTTAACTAATTGTTTAGTTAAAAATAAACTTGTATGATCAGACCTGGATAGATTCTGAACTGTTGTATCTCCTTCAGTGCTGTTATCCTTGGGCAACAACAGTTTGAAGACTAATTTATCTGTTAAAATGTTTGTGTGTGTATCTATATGTTATTGGTTCAGGGCAGTTGAGTGAACATAAAGCACACGTTGGCAAAGTGGTGAGTTGGTATGACAGACAGAGCTTTTCTCTCCTTGGATCATTAGGGCTGCAGTCCTACATACCTTCATATCCGGATTAAATTCCACTAAACTCAATAGCACATAGCATTGCACTGGAAGCATCTCACCTGCTGTGTTGATTCAGAAGTTATGTGTTTGACAGGTGAATGCCGTTCTATAATAAAGCTGGACAACTAAACTTGATTGCGGAGAGAAGAGATGTGTATAACAATTTTATATTTGCAGTCTAATTTGTTGTTTTAGAATAAGTAAATGATGGTATCGGTATATTTTCACATCCTTTTAATTTTATATATGTGTTTAAGGATAAACCAATGATGTTTAATTCATTGTAAACAGCTGTATGAATTGCAGCTATCCGTTTGTTGAATGGTTCAGTCTCCAAGTTGTTCTAGATGGCACCTCATCTACGAAAGTTTATGGAGTGTCCATGTGACATTGTTTGCCATTTGGAACCTTTGAACACTATCCCAACTTTTCCTCCCTCCTACTTTTTTTCCTCACCAAAGACATTTCACGTGGAGAAGGAAGAGATAAAAGCCTTGCCATGCCTTTTAATACGAAAGGCAATGTTAAGAGCCTTGTCTCTGGAAGCAGCTGGGGAAACTAAGTAGGGGTATTACCTAAATTAGGCCACAGAATTCCAACTAAGATTTGTCAAGGTAGATGTAACTTTGCTCTATCAGACATATTCTGACACTCTTCTCAGGATTTGCTTGAGATAACATCACAGGATATATTTCCCAGTATGGCAATTACGTATTTCTGAGTTAATTGGTGGCTTACAACAATGAAACTCAAGGACTTAAAAATGACAAATAACAGCCAGGATTATATACTAATATTATAATGACAGGTAAGTGAGTGGACATGTGTAATTTTTACTTTGCTCTAAAGTCATGACAAATTATTAATTGAAATAATTAATGAGTTACAAAAAATTAAAATAAAAAAAGCAGCCTTCTAAAGCCCAGATTTACTTCAATCTTTTTACGAGCACAGCTACTTCTGATAGAGCTTATAGATAGAAACTACCATTTGAAATTCAATTTTAGCTGTATTTCACTCTAAAAGTAAGCCTTTGAGCCAACTGGAAGATGCTTGTCTGTAATTTTTTTATTACATAATCATTTCATCAGAAGTCAGTTATTTCTGTATATTCAACTGGATTTACAATTTGATGAGCACTATTTAGTTTCCCTACTTTAAATACTAAGCTGAATCAAGACATTGTGGTAATTTAACACACTTAAGAAGATTGCTTCAGAGTTCCAAATTTTACCACCTTCTACCACATCCACCCTACTGAATTCAACATTTAATAAATATATTCTATGATTCATAGTTTAATTTCATGAAAGATGTTCATCAAATCCAGATTTAGAGTTTGATATATGATTGCAATCTGTACACTAATATGTATTGCTACAAAGTATGCATTTTATGTCTGTTTCATTGTTTTGAGATTAAATGATTAGAGTACACAGCTCATCAGTATGAAAATTGATAAATATGTAAACAAACATTCATCAATGGAATCTTCATTTTAATAGGTTGAGCAGTTGACAGATGAACAAAAAAATGGTAAGTTATAAATGTCATTTAACTGGAACACAAATCTTGAGAATCATTAAAAGAAAGCCATCACCAATGAAAATCAACTTTCAAAATGAATATGCTTATTTTAAGAACTACATTCTGATTTTTTAAAAAGACCCCAGAGTAATACAAGAATAGCTTCTACAAAAGATCATAAAATATATAAAACCCAATAGAAACAATTCATTTCACTGTTATTTATTAGGTCAAATCACATAAATCTATTTCAATATATTATTTAATACCATGAATAAACTATGAAAATGGAAGAAAATGCTTTATGTGATATTAAATGTCAGCTTGGCAACTGATCTGAAGCTTAAAACAAGGCTGATATGGTAGTTTTTAAGACTGGGAGACCTAAGAACAGCACTCAACTGTCCCCCTGCCTCCAAGTCATTTATTCTTATTGCATCATAATCTAAAGTTCTCTGTTCCTTTTTTCCATCTAAAAATGAATGGCCTAGTAAACATAAAAGTGTAGGGACCCCAAAATATTAACATAATTCTTGGGATTGTGTTTTAATTACTTTACGCTCACATTGATTCACCCAAATCATTTCAAACCAGGAACTGTATTACAAGGAAGAACTTAATTGCCCTTATTGTGCTTTCCATTGGGAGTCATTATAAGGCATAACTTGTGCCTGAGTCAATTTGCTTCTGAAAGTGAAGGGAGGTATGCAATGCTTCTGAGGAATGTGATCCAATAAATATTGAGTGGAAAATGTTTGTATTAGCAAATCAGAATAAAAATGATCAATTCATTTTCAACATATCCATACAATATGTTTTGTTTAATAGATCTTCTTGATTACTAAATTCCATTAGACCTCCATGTCTATGGAGACTCTCAGTCATCCAGGTCATGGTTGTCCCAAAGGTGCTTTTTCAAGAGGCAACTGGACTTTCTGGTTTT